>JANJGK010001742.1:0-45000 GCA_039081455.1 Macrobrachium rosenbergii
CTCTCTCTCTCTCGGAGGCGGGGGTAGGAGTAATGTTGGAATTGGTATTGGTGTTGTGGGGGGAGGTGGAGGGGGGGGGCCGCTTTTGACAACCAAAACGTCCCCCCAAGGAGGCAAATCTGAAACATAGGCCTAAAGGCGTCTATAGACGTGACATCTCAATATGCGTCGACGCCTAAGACAATACTGATCACGTCCAAGACTATACCCATTTATCATAACGTCTGATATGGATGGGACAGACGAAGGAAAAGAGAGAGAGAGAGAGAGAGAGAGAGAGAGAGAGAGATTCCGTGGTCGTTATATCGTGGAAAAACTTCTTTATAGACCTATGTTGATTTATTCTTTAATCCCTCGCTGAAACTGCCTTTACAATAATCTTTACTTGATCAGATTCTTATTTATGGAGTAAATAACTTGAGTAATATGTCTTACGACATCTTTTATCATAAAATAAACAACTAAAACTCAGAAGGACTTGATAAGGGAAGAAGCCAACACATAAGCACACGTAGCCTACGAACACCTTCCCCCCCTCCCACCTCCCATTCCCCAGCAGAGTGACAGACAGACAACACATATGAACAGACACATAGAATCAGAGAGGTCGTTTCAAAGGAAGTGAAAAGGGGTGACAGAGTAAGAAAAGAAAGATGCCTCTTCATCTACGGAAATGAAATGAATGTGAATTAATTCCTCACCCCGGCAGACTCACGGGACGGCTTCAAAATATTCACTGGGAAATGTAACAAATATATGACGACCCCTATTAAGAAAGACGCAGAGACAGACACACAAAATAATCTAGGAACTAAAACAGGGACTTCAATTGTGCTCTTTGTGAATTGACAGTAAATAGAGCTCCGCTCAAACAACAAGGGAGACAGAGAGACCCCTAACTTGAAATATAGGCCTGTTCTAGACTCAGAACTTCCGGTGATGACATGTTTAATATCTACGAAAAAAAAAAAACAAATATCAATGAGCGACTGAAGATGAAGACTGAGTCACTGATTGATTGATTCCCCAAGCGTCATCGCCTATAAATGCCGCAATATAAAACACACGAGCATCGAAATTTACGCCGCCACAAGGAATCAAAGTCTATTTTAAAGGAAAGAATCGTCATACATTGTTATGCGTTTTATACATTTTAACCTTTTATACATTAATAATTAAGTTTGAAAATAACCCTCTCCTGCCTTCACTCAGAAGCTTCGAAAAGTATGAGTAGATTGTGTTGCACTGACACACGAGGCGACGGGAGATGAATTATATGAATTGCAGTTAACTTACACAGAAAAGATCGTAATGCATATATACATATTATACATTTTATACACCGATTACGTTGTCAAATAACACCCCCACCGCCCCCCTTCTCTTCCCCACCTCATCAAACAACTTCCGTGTTGAATTCTATGAAAATTACAAGCATTGCGTTGCTGCATTACGTAACCTATGTTGCAGTAGGTTATACGTAGACGGGAAAAGAACGATGCGAATATACAGTTAACTCATAATATACAGAAAAAAAAATCGTTAAAAAGATCGCAGTGAATGAATGTACGTGGCAGATAGATTCTAAAATACGTAAAAAATTGTGAGCTAATGACTACTCAAGTAGGCCTAAGTGATATTACAATGCTATGAATTGTACTCAACACTTGAATACAGCATTGAATGAACGTATGTGGCAAGTAGACTAAAATATGTAAAAAAAAAGTGTGAGACAACTATTACACAAACAGGCCGCACAAATAGGCCTAAATATTACACATTGCTTATGAATTAACACTCAGCACTTCCTTCTTCGTCTGTCTATATATATATATATATATATATATATATATATATATATATATATATATATATATATATATATATATATATATATATATTAATTTTGAAACAGAATAGCCTATTGATAGTATGTATGAAATATACAATCACAAGAAGTGTAAAAATCCTATTAATCACAATATCTTCACTTTCTAAATTCGGCAAATGTCGCAAAGCATCGCTTTATTTCTTTTTTTTTTGGCTAAGGAAATCGTGTATTGAGACCATGAGTCTATGCGGGTGTGGGTGTAGGCGTACGGGTGTGGGAATAGGTATGGGAGTGGGTTTGGGCATATGGGCGTGGGTATCGGTGATGATATATTCAACGTCTACAAAATATCTCATCTTCGTTTTGTTTATCACTCTTGTACAGCTGACGTCCTGAGAGAGAGAGAGAGGAGAGGAGAGAGAGAGAGAGAGAGAGAGAGAGAGAGAGAGAGAGAGAGAATTGTTTGGATCATGATATTTTAATATTAATAAACTACAAAACAAGAGACTGGTTTCAATACGTCTAACATAATGGTGTGTGTGTGCGGGGGGGGGGGGAGACCAGTATATTCCTAGTGTGTGTAGTCCAGCGCATTCCTGGTATGTGTGTGGGTGTGTATGTGTGTATTGACAAGTTTATTCGTGTTTGTGTGTGTGTGTGTGAAGTCCGGTGTATTCCTAATGTGTGTGTAGACGAGTGTATTCTTAGTGCGTGTGTTGTGGATAGACCAGTGTATAGTGCATGTGTGTAGTCCAGTGTATTCCGTGTTTGTGTGTGTGTAGACAAGTCAGAATAAAAGTCTCAATTTGGTCAGGCAAAAAGTCATAGGAAAAAAGTCACAATTTTGGTTAGGAAAAAAGTCACAATTTTGGTTAGGCAAAAAGCCATAGTGAAAAAGTCACAATTTTTGTTAGACAAAAAGTCACAGGGAAAAAGTCACAATTTTGGTTAGACAAAAAGTCAGGGAAAAAGTCACAATTTTGGTTAGGACAAGAGACAGTTGCCATTGTTCAAATTTACTGGGCGAGGTGGGGGAGGGGGTTCGTGCACTGCAGTAACAGCCGAAGCTGTTACAGCTTCTGGGAGGGTCTCCTCGAGTCCTGTCATTTCGCTCTTATCCTTCTTCAGGAGGTTATTTAACTCTTATCCTTCGAAGAGCAGGTCAAACCTGTGACCATTTAAGGGGGGGGGGTTGCCTTGGGCCCCCTCCATTGTACGCCGTCAGTTGCTGCTGTCCATTGGATAAGTCCGAGAGCCTTCCTGTGCTAAAGAGAGAGATTGAGTGTGTGTGTGTGTGTGTGTGTGTATACGGAACTGCTCCCATACAACAGTAAACCGGTTTTTGGGGGAGGACGAAACTCCAGCAACCCTCTCCACCACCACTTCCTCCCCCCCATCCCCAACACCCACCTCGAGCGACTCGACTGAGAATCGGCCGGGAACTTTGTATAAGCTTCTCATAGTTGAGGTTGATGTGAATTTCCTTCGTTGAATCATGATATTATTATTATTATTATTTTATATTATATTCAAATTAAGGTGCATACGGCAGTCACCAACCCCCCCCCCCCCAATATCTGATTGATAGCCATGACTCCTTTTCCCTCAGATGGAGAAGGAGAGGGAGGGAGATAGACACACGAGAAAGAGAGAGAGAGAGAGAGAGAGAGAGAGAGAGAGAGAGAGAGAGAGAGAGAGAGAGTTGTGTCTCTCTTGAGGAAATCAGCCGATAAAAGAAGAAGAAGAATCACAGAGGCCGATAGTAATTTACCTGCCATGACCTCTCTCTCTCTCTCTCTCTCTCTCTCTCTCTCTCTCTCTGACGCTCGCAAGACTCACGCTCACTGATGCTCATTAGACTGACACATGCAAGACTGACATTCACTGATGCTCGTTAGACTGCCTTCTGCAATGATAATGCTCACTAATGCTAGTTAGACTAACGTATGCAAGACTAATGCTCAGTGAGGCTTGTTAGACTGACACTCGCAAGACTGACGTTCACTGATGCTCATTATACTGACACATGCAAGACTGACATTCACTGATGATCGTTAGACTGACGCCCGCAAGAGTGACGCTCGTTAGACTGACGCTTGGAAGACGAACTCTTGTTAACTAACACATGCAAGCAAGACTGAAAACTTGCTGATGCTTATTAGACTGACACAATGCAAAACATTCACTGACGCTCGTTACACTGACGTATGCAATGATGACGCTCACTAATGCTCGTTAGATTGAGGTATGCAAGACTGACGCTCAGGAAGGCTTGTTAAACTGACGCTCTCAAGAATGATGCTCGCAAGACTGACGCTCATTAGATTGATGCTTGTTAGACTGACCCCAGCAAGTCTGATAATCATTAGACTAACACTCACTAATGCTCGCTAGACTGACAATCGCAAGACTGACTCTTGCTAGACTGCAACTCGCAAGACTGACGCTCTTTAGACTGACGATCATTAATCTGACACTCTTTAGACTGATGCTCCCAAGACTGATGGTTTTTAGACTGACACTTGCAAGACTGATGCCCTCAAGAATGACGCTCACTCACACTCTTTCTCTCCCTCAGTTGCGTTATTATTATTATTATTATTATTATTATTATTATTAAAAGTGGTTGTAATGACGTCATCGCATTACGTAGAAAGAAAAAGCATATTTTTCCTTACTTTTCTTATTTCCTCACTTGATGACGTCATCGGAGAATCTGAGGAGGTCCTTCCCCTGACAAATGTGCTCCTAAGAGGCGGTTCCCCTAGGGCACTTTGGGTCCCCTCAGCATTGTGGTTCAGGCCCTCCTCAGGCCCACTTCCCCAGCCTGGCAGGAAACCTGCCTACCTCCAGGGAAGCAGCTTCTGAGGAGGATCTTCCCCCACTCAAGGCTGCCTTCAAGGGAAGGCTTCCTTAGGGCACCTTGGGACCCCTATGCCTTGTGGTTCAGGCCCTCCTCAGGCCCGCTTCCCCAGCCTGGCAGGAAACCTGCCTACCTCCAGGGAACCAGCCTCTGAGGAGGATCTTCCCAAGTCAAGGCTGCCTTCAAGGGAAGGCTTCCTTAGGGCACCTTGGGACCCCTCAGCCTTGTGGTTCAGGCCCTCCTCAGGCCCGCTTCCCCAGCCTGGCAGGAAACCTGCCTACCTCCAGGGAAGCAGCCTCTGAGGAGGATCTTCCCCACTCAAGGCTGCCTTCAAGGGAAGGCTTCCTTAGGGCACCTTGGAACCCCTCTGCCTTGTGGTTCAGGCCCTCCTCAGGCCCGCTTCCCCAGCCTGGCAGGAAACCTGCCTACCTCCAGGGAAGCAGCCTCTGAGGAGGATCTTCCCCACTCAAGGCTGGCTTCAAGGGAAGGCTTCCTTAGGGCACCTTGGGACCCCTCTGCCTTGTGGTTCAGGCCCTCCTCAGGCCCGCTTCCCCAGCCTGGCAGGAAACCTGCCTACCTCCAGGGAAGCAGCCTCTGAGGAGGATCTTCCCCACTCAAGGCTGCCTTCAAGGGAAGGCTTCCTTAGGGCACCTTGGGACCCCTATGCCTTGTGGTTCAGGCCCTCCTCAGGCCCGCTTCCCCAGACTGGCAGGAAACCTGCCTACCTCCAGGGAAGCAGCCTCTGAGGAGGATCTTCCCAAGTCAAGGCTGCCTTCAAGGGAAGGCTTCCTTAGGGCACCTTGGAACCCCTCTGCCTTGTGGTTCAGGCCCTCCTCAGGCCCGCTTCCCCAGCCTGGCAGGAAACCTGCCTACCTCCAGGGAAGCAGCCTCTGAGGAGGATCTTCCCCACTCAAGGCTGGCTTCAAGGGAAGGCTTCCTTAGGGCACCTTGGGACCCCTCAGCCTTGTGGTTCAGGCCCTCCTCAGGCCCGTTTCCCCAGCCTGGCAGGAAACCTGCCTACCTCCAGGGAAGCAGCCTCTGAGGAGGATCTTCCCCACTCAAGGCTGCCTTCAAGGGAAGGCTTCCTTAGGGCACCTTGGAACCCCTCTGCCTTGTGGTTCAGGCCCTCCTCAGGCCCGCATCCCCAGCCTGGCAGGAAACCTGCCTACCTCCAGGGAAGCAGCCTCTGAGGAGGATCTTCCCCACTCAAGGCTGCCTTCAAGGGAAGGCTTCCTTAGGGCACCTTGGAACCCCTCTGCCTTGTGGTTCAGGCCCTCCTCAGGCCCGCTTCCCCAGCCTGGCGGGAAACCTGCCTACCTCCAGGGAAGCAGCCTCTGAGGAGGATCTTCCCCACTCAAGGCTGGCTTCAAGGGAAGGCTTCCTTAGGGCACCTTGGGACCCCTCAGCCTTGTGGTTCAGGCCCTCCTCAGGCCCGCTTCCCCAGCCTGGCAGGAAACCTGCCTACCTCCAGGGAAGCAGCCTCTGAGGAGGATCTTCCCCACTCAAGGCTGGCTTCAAGGGAAGGCTTCCTTAGGGCACCTTGGGACCCCTCAGCCTTGTGGTTCAGGCCCTCCTCAGGCCCGCTTCCCCAGCCTGGCAGGAAACCTGCCTACCTCCAGGGAAGCAGCCTCTGAGGAGGATCTTCCCCACTCAAGGCTGCCTTCAAGGGAAGGCTTCCTTAGGGCACCTTGGAACCCGTCAGCCTTGTAGTTCAGGCCTGCTTCCCCAGCCTGGCAGGAAACCTGCCTACCTCCAGGGAAGCAGCCTCTGAGGAGGATCTTCCCCACTCAAGGCTGCCTTCAAAGAAGGGCTTCCTTAGGGCACCTTGGAACCCCTCTGCCTTGTGGTTCAGGCCCTCCTCAGGCCCGCTTCCCCAGCCTGGCAGGAAACCTGCCTACCTCCAGGGAAGCAGCCTCTGAGGAGGATCTTCCCCACTCAAGGCTGGCTTCAAGGGAAGGCTTCCTTAGGGCACCTTGGGACCCCTCAGCCTTGTGGTTCAGGCCCTCCTCAGGCCCGCTTCCCCAGCCTGGCAGGAAACCTGCCTACCTCCAGGGAAGCAGCCTCTGAGGAGGATCTTCCCCACTCAAGGCTGCCTTCAAGGGAAGGCTTCCTTAGGGCACCTTGGAACCCCTCTGCCTTGTGGTTCAGGCCCTCCTCAGGCCCGCTTCCCCAGCCTGGCAGGAAACCTGCCTACCTCCAGGGAAGCAGCCTCTGAGGAGGATCTTCCCCACTCAAGGCTGCCTTCAAGGGAAGGCTTCCTTAGGGCACCTTGGAACCCCTCTGCCTTGTGGTTCAGGCCCTCCTCAGGCCCGCTTCCCCAGCCTGGCAGGAAACCTGCCTACCTCCAGGGAAGCAGCCTCTGAGGAGGATCTTCCCCACTCAAGGCTGCCTTCAAGGGAAGGCTTCCTTAGGGCACCTTGGGACCCCTATGCCTTGTGGTTCAGGCCCTCCTCAGGCCCGCTTCCCCAGACTGGCAGGAAACCTGCCTACCTCCAGGGAAGCAGCCTCTGAGGAGGATCTTCCCAAGTCAAGGCTGCCTTCAAGGGAAGGCTTCCTTAGGGCACCTTGGGACCCCTCAACCTTGTGGTTCAGGCCCTCCTCAGGCCCGCTTCCCCAGCCTGGCAGGAAACCTGCCTACCTCCAGGGAAGCAGCCTCTGAGGAGGATCTTCCCCACTCAAGGCTGCCTTCAAGGGAAGGCTTCCTTAGGGCACCTTGGAACCCCTCTGCCTTGTGGTTCAGGCCCTCCTCAGGCCCGCTTCCCCAGCCTGGCAGGAAACCTGCCTACCTCCAGGGAAGCAGCCTCTGAGGAGGATCTTCCCCACTCAAGGCTGCCTTCAAGGGAAGGCTTCCTTAGGGCACCTTGGGACCCCTCAGCCTTGTGGTTCAGGCCCTCCTCAGGCCCGCTTCCCCAGCCTGGCAGGAAACCTGCCTACCTCCAGGGAAGCAGCCTCTGAGGAGGATCTTCCCCACTCAAGGCTGCCTTCAAGGGAAGGCTTCCTTAGGGCACCTTGGAACCCCTCTGCCTTGTGGTTCAGGCCCTCCTCAGGCCCGCTTCCCCAGCCTGGCAGGAAACCTGCCTACCTCCAGGGAAGCAGCCTCTGAGGAGGATCTTCCCCACTCAAGGCTGGCTTCAAGGGAAGGCTTCCTTAGGGCACCTTGGGACCCCTCAGCCTTGTGGTTCAGGCCCTCCTCAGGCCCGCTTCCCCAGCCTGGCAGGAAACCTGCCTACCTCCAGGGAAGCAGCCTCTGAGGAGGATCTTCCCCACTCAAGGCTGCCTTCAAGGGAAGGCTTCCTTAGGGCACCTTGGAACCCCTCTGCCTTGTGGTTCAGGCCCTCCTCAGGCCCGCTTCCCCAGCCTGGCAGGAAACCTGCCTACCTCCAGGGAAGCAGCCTCTGAGGAGGATCTTCCCCACTCAATTCTGCCTTCAAGGGAAGGCTTCCTTAGGGCACCTTGGAACCCCTCTGCCTTGTGGTTCAGGCCCTCCTCAGGCCCGCTTCCCCAGCCTGGCAGGAAACCTGCCTACCTCCAGGGAAGCAGCCTCTGAGGAGGATCTTCCCCACTCAAGGCTGCCTTCAAGGGAAGGCTTCCTTAGGGCACCTTGGGACCCCTCAGCCTTGTGGTTCAGGCCCTCCTCAGGCCCGCTTCCCCAGCCTGGCAGGAAACCTGCCTACCTCCAGGGAAGCAGCCTCTGAGGAGGATCTTCCCCACTCAAGGCTGGCTTCAAGGGAAGGCTTCCTTAGGGCACCTTGGGACCCCTCAGCCTTGTGGTTCAGGCCCTCCTCAGGCCCGCTTCCCCAGCCTGGCAGGAAACCTGCCTACCTCCAGGGAAGCAGCCTCTGAGGAGGATCTTCCCCACTCAAGGCTGCCTTCAAGGGAAGGCTTCCTTAGGGCACCTTGGAACCCGTCAGCCTTGTAGTTCAGGCCTGCTTCCCCAGCCTGGCAGGAAACCTGCCTACCTCCAGGGAAGCAGCCTCTGAGGAGGATCTTCCCCACTCAAGGCTGCCTTCAAGGAAGGGCTTCCTTAGGGCACCTTGGAACCCCTCTGCCTTGTGGTTCAGGCCCTCCTCAGGCCCGCTTCCCCAGCCTGGCAGGAAACCTGCCTACCTCCAGGGAAGCAGCCTCTGAGGAGGATCTTCCCCACTCAAGGTTGCCTTCAAGGGAAGGCTTCCTTAGGGCACCTTGGGGCCCCTCAGCCTTGTGGTTCAGGCCCTCCTCAGGCCCGCTTCCCCAGCCTGGCAGGAAACCTGCCTACCTCCAGGGAAGCAGCCTCTGAGGAGGAACTTCCCCAGTCAAGGGTGCCTTCAAGGGAAGGCATCCTTAGGGCGCCTTCGGGCCCCTCTGCCTTGTGGTTCAGACTCTCCTTATCCCTACTTTTCGAATATGACACCAAACCTCCGAAGGCTTCAAGGAGACTCGAAGGATTTCGGAGCTTGCTTCTGGAGACTCTTAAGTTGGAGTTCTACTGAGCTCTAGCGCTGGGGGCATCAGCGAATGGCTCTTTTTCTCTCTCGCCCTTCCACCAGGAGCTGAGACCGAAGGATTCTGAAGCACTTTCAAGGAAGACTCCGCAGATTTTAGGCCATTTCAGCATCGCTGCAACCACTTCTTTGCTTTCCTTTCCTGATATACATGGCGTCTCTCTCGTGCCTCCAGGAGCTGGTGACTGACTCAAGGAAGGATTCGAAGACGGCGAAAAGTCCTCTTGATTCCCGTGAGACTTCACCGATCTGTTGATCCAGATGGTAGTTCTGGCATCACGAATCTCCTCTCTCTCTCTCTCTCTCTCTCTCTCTCTCTCTCTCTCTCTCTCTCTCTCTCTCTCTCTCTGCTTTCTTCTCGTGAAAGTCCTCGAAAGTCTCTATTCGAGGGTCCTCCTCTCCTCCTGATTCCTGTCCGTGCTCTCTCTCTCTCTCTCTCTCTCTCTCTCTCTCTCTCTCTGCTTTCTTCTCGTGAAAGTCCTCGAAAGTTTCTATTCCAGGGTCCTCCTCTCCTCCTGATGCCTGTCCGTGCCCTCTCTCTTTCTCTCTCTCTCTCTGCTTTCTTCTCGTGAAAATCCTCGAAAATCTCTATTCCAGGGTCCTCCTCTCCTCCTGATTCCTGTCCGTGCTTATCTTGAGTGCAGAACTTAGTCCCAAACGTGACAGTATTAAAAATATTCCCTCTTTATAAATCGCCTAAGGCTGGAACGTCGTCGACTCCATTCTGCTCCTTCGCCATGTAGTCCATATTTTCATGAGCATAAAATTGTTCACTGAATTCATCTGTATAAATCTTCGCCTTGTTTTTAATCAGATTTTGTTTTTGGAAACTTTGAAATTTACATTTTTTCTGAGCCATGGCAGCGTTGGGCGCATGCGCCAATGATTTTTCTCTCTCGTCCTTCCAGGAGCTGGAAAATTTTTGAAACTTTTAGATCATTCCAGCATCGTCTTTGAAAGTCAAATATAATTAAATTTTCATTTATCGTAGACAAAAAATCAAACAGCGGTTTTAATGACGTTTTCCTAAATCATTATTGCCCCAGGTTGAATACATTTAAAAAACAAAGCACATGATTGTATACTACCAAGAGGAAGGAATAATTATGAGATATCGATAAATATGAAATATTACTTCTTCCAAATGAACTCCTTAATATTCTTTGGAAGCTTCAGTTTCAAGTCAATGGCCCCTTTGGTGGGCTTCTTGTTCCTTATGAATAGGGTTCTTTATCTTCTGAATAATAATAATAATAATAATAATAATAATAATAATAATAATAATAATAATAATAATAATAAAGGCTTATAGGGTTTGATTGATCATTTATGTATTGTCTGTGGCCCCACTTTTCCCCCAAATTCTGTTGTCCAGAGGTTCAACACTTGAATTGTCTTTCCAGTTTCAGTTACTCTCCTTTCTTCAACTTCATTTCCTTCTCAGCTTTCCTTTGCCTTGTTGATGATGATTATTATTATTATTATTATTATTATTATTATTATTATTATTATTATTATTATTATTATTATTATTCACATGTGTTTGTCATTATTTTTCCATGATGTCATTTAACATATAGATTCACGGACACCAATAATGTTTCTTGCTGTTCAATAAAAAGTCAGAGATAAATAGATAGAATATGTAATGAGTATTTCACGAATGGGTGACTCTCTCTCTCTCTCTCTCTCTCTTTCCGTAATGTGACAGCTAGGTCAGCTTACCTGACCTCACAGGTCAGGGAAGCCCCAAAACTAATCACCAGAAGGATTCTCTGAATCTTGTACAGCACTGCCCGAGGGACGGTGGCAAACATTCAAATATAACATTCCTTTCATTCCCCCTCTTTACATTCTACATCAGTAGATGTTACATCAGTACAAATGTCTTTCCACAGACTTCCACAAAGGTCTTAGAACTCTTGCCAAGTGACGTCATCATAACTCTGTTCTATAATAATGTCATTCTTTTTATTACGCACTGTAGAGCAATCTCTCTCTCTCTCTCTCTCTCTCTCTCTCTCTCTCTCTCTCTCTCTCTCTCTCTCTCTCTCTCTCTCTCTCTGGTCCTCAGTTCACATATGAATATCCCATTAATATAGTATAATTTTACCATGTTATTTTGATGTTTATTGATGTTCATGATAATATCCCTCTGAGGACGTGTTCATGAAATGAAATGATTGCAGGTCATTCTCATATTCTTATTTTGTAGGTTAGTCAAATGGGTACAAATATAGCTATTGCTTATAGTCTTGAATCAGTTTTATATATAGGAAACTAAACTGTATAGGTCATGTGATTATAGGGAGTTAATAATGTGTTCAAAGGCTAAATATTTCGTTTCATTTTGAGTTCATTTTCATTCCTCTAATCTTAAGAAGCGATCAATGGGAATTTTCCTTTCATAATATCTAGAAATTGTATCAAAATAATGAATGAAATAAGATTTCAGTTTCGTCTTCAATTCTCCGTATACTCTAAGGCTGCCACGTGGTCACCATGCGGTCCTTTCACCACCAAAAAATGTACAGCAATTTCAACTATAAGCAAGTCGTGAACGCCACCTTTTGGCCACCGAAGAAAATCAGCGCAAGTGGACCACTGCATCTTCCAAGATGGGCGTGCAAGCTAGCTAAATTATTTTTATGAGAAGTTTTCCCTCATTATATAAGATGATATTTATGTTGAGATAACTAAATGAAATACCAATTGGTAATAAATCATTCATAAAAAGAAAAATAACACGAGAATCATAGACGACATGAAGAAGACCCAGGCACACCAACATAATCAGATTCAACACCGCATTTTGAACGGCAATGTCACAGCTCTCAGCATGAGACAACTGAATGAAAAGTCATTAATTTGAAGCTGAGATTTCTGAACTGACTACAGACTACTCGGAATAACGAAATATCCTGAATTCACTTGCTTTAGAAGCCGTATAGATTGGCAGTTCCTTCAACTCTGCAGTTACTGTTCGCAGACATAACGATCGTGGCGTTTTACCCCGACCCCAAATGCATGCTGGGAACAAATTTACCTTTAACAGTTTTTATTTTTGGGGGGTGGTGGGGGGGGGGAATCCTGCAAAAATAAACATCCAAGTATCTTTATTTATATACTAAAAATCTTTTAAGATTAACAAACTATATTGTTCTTCTTCTTCTTCTTCTTCTTTTAACGTGCATTTTTCCCATTTTTTTTTTGGTGTTGATATATTCTTAATGTTCATCATAAACAGATCAAATAGAGATTCTTCTTCAACTCATCTGCTGAAACTGATGAATTTTTGCTTCATCATTTTATGAAACCAAAATATCTGAGAACCTTCAGGCAATGTCTAAGGTAGGAAGGACTGTATGTGGTTGCAGTGGGAATAGGAATTTGCACTGACCGGTTGGAATGGAGCATATGATGACAGCAACATGTATTGGAAGAATAATATATCCTATTTTACTCAAATTGCACCCCAATTAAAACATTTCCAACTTGAAAGTAACTCTAACTCAACATTAACGTCCTTCTGAAAGAATTCTTTGATATTATTGTTGGGAAACTTACTTTTTATTCTCCATAGTTACTGAGAATTACCGCTCATTAATTTGACATTATGTGGAGGATTAAGGCACAAATGCCTTCATTATGGGAGCGTAAGGGTACAAATCACCAATGTTCTACAACTGCGAATGCAGTGTACAGTATATTGGTCATTGGTGGGCCAATAAACTGAATTTTATCCAGGACGAAAGGAGAATCAATTAGGCACACAAACAAATCCTGAGGCTATAGTTTTGCTTTCTGACGAATCTGGGGTTCATTGCAACATTGATAGGTTGCAAGGTCATTAAAATATGTTGCAAAGTCTCATGTGTTTTCGCGATCAGAATGTCAATATATTGTATCTGATTCAGTTCGAAGGAAAAGTTTGTTTGCCAAGAGAAAAAATCCCAAAGCCACAGCCTTGCTGTGTTGGCCAAGTATGCCTCGCTTGAAACATTCTTATTGCAGGAAAGTTGCAATATGTTGCAACTTCCTGTGCATAATGAACGTTAGTAGGACATGAATTTGTATTTTATCAACTTGGAAGGCGAAGCCATTCTGGTCCCCCCAAAACTCCAGAGGCGATAGCTTTAGCGTTTTGATCAAATATACTGGCTTGCAACATTACAATAATGCAAGCAAGCTGGAATATACTGCAATTTGACTGCATTTTTGGCATAACAGACCGATCCCTTTGCCTTTCTTCAGTCTGAAGCAAAGGCTGGATCGTTCCCCAAAAACAGCCTCATTGTCTTGCTATTTTGTATGCTATGAGTTTGTTTGCAACCTTCCCATATTGCAAGCAACTTGCAATCTATTGTTATTTCGAATACATATTTATCATCAGAGTCCCAACAGACTGCCTTTTATCCAGTTCAAAGCTTTAAAAGTTAGTTTGGCCTTCTAAAATCTAATAGATGCATTTTATCCAATTTCAAAGCAAAGCTGTTTTGCTCCCAGGAAAGAATCCTGGAGTGATTTCCTAGAGCTCTGCTACGAATATTCCCTTGCTTTCAACATTGCCGTCTTGCAAGCAGATTGCAGAATATTGTAACTTCTACAAATCGGTCATCAATCAGAAGCCCAGTGACCAACACTTACCCAGTTAGAAGGAACGAATGCTTCGCTATTTTCGATGAATTTCACATTCATTGCAACATTACAGTTTGACCCTATTATTAGCATATTGCACACGGCACCTCCGTCTGGGACATTGCAATGAGTGGGGATATTTTTTGTCCTTTATAATAGTCTTCTGCAAAAGTCATTCTGGAATAAAATGATTGCATGACCTGTTCATGACTCTCTTTTGTATTTTAAGGATTCGGGTCTGAATACAGGATTTGTCTAATAGTCTTGACTTAGTTTCATGTAAAAGAAACTAAACTATATTGGTCATGTGATCATAGGAAGTTATTACCATTTGTTCAAAGGTTAAATTACTCTTCAGTACGAGTTCAATTTCAGCCTCGCAATTAAACCAACGATAATTGGGAATTTTCCACTAATTAGCTTACGAAATAGTATCAAAATGATCCATTAATGAAATCATACTTTAATTATGTCTTCACTCCTCCGTATGCTCTAAGGCGGCCACGTGGTCCCCATGCGGTTCTTTCTCCACCAAAAAATTGACAGTAATTTTGACCATAAGCAAGTCGTGAACGCCACCTATTGGCCACCGAAGAAAATCAGCGCAAGTGGACCACTGCATTTTCACAGGTGGGTGAGGAAACCAGTTAGATTATTCCTATTCCCATCTTTTTCTCATAATCTCAAATGATAAGTCTTTAGGGATATCTAAATTAACTTCAATTGGAAATGAGTATTTCATGCAAAGGAAAGACGACCCAAAATTCGACGCAAGGGAAGACGGTACAAATCCACTTGCCTACAGTCCTCCCCCAGAGCGAAAATGCCGCCGCCCGTCATAGACAATATGAAGATCCAGGCAGACCAACAAAATGAAGTTTATCAACGTATTTTGGACAAGAATATTGCAGTTCTGAGCAAAGAATGATCGAATCAAAAGTGATTTACAAAAATTCTGGTTTCTGCACTTGCTAAAGACAACGTGAAATACCAAACTTCCTTTAATTCCTCTGCTTTAAAAGCTAAATACAGATTGGCTCTTCCGACAATGCAGGCACACCAACAAAAATAAATTCAGCATGTCGTATTTTGGACGAGAATATTGTAGTTCTGAACGTAAAATATTGTGATTAAGGTTTATTTATAACATATTCAGGTTTCTGACTTAACTGGGGTTTACTGGAAATAATAAATTATCTTTAGTTCACGAACTTTCAAAGCATGATATAGATTGGCAGTTCCGACAACCCTCCCTCCCTGCACTTCCTGTTCTTATAGATCAAAGTCTCAGGCCAAATATTTACGGGAAACAGTTGCATAGTTTCTTTTTAGATTTCAGAGGGAAATGATACGAAAATAATCATAAAGATGGCATGGCTTTGTTTACATACATAACGTCCTCCAAGAGTAACAGATCGTATTGTTAATATGTAAAATATTATCCTTATATGCATCGAAAAGGATGAACATAAATTCAGAGACCTCCTCAACTTAATTGCTGAAAATGTGCAGGATTATACAGATGTTGTTATGTCAGTCATTTTCGATTAAATTTTTGCTTGCATGCTTCTTCGTGCATAAAGACGATTATTATCATTGTTGACTGGATATACAATCATAGCATGATTATTTCAAAAAATATTAAACTTTCTATTACTGTGAAATACAATCATGGTTTGATTACAATATCACTATTATACAGTTGCAAAGACACTACTGGTATTGTCTTAGTTTCATGACATTTGTACAGTATATATATACACACACACAAACACACTCATTTATATATATATATATATATATATATATATATATATATATATATATATATATATATATATATATATATATATATATATATATATATATATATATATGTGTGTGTGTGTGTGTGTGTGTGTGTGTGTGTGTATAGCGCCTTCTAATGGCACCTTTTTGAACGAGGCTGATGATCCTCTCAGAGAGAAACATCGCAGGGTTCCGTCACAATATAAGGGCCTCAGGGACATTTTGGGACATGTCGTAGGAACTAATCGTCCGCCATAGCTTTCTGAAGGGCGTCGTGTGCAGGTAGGGTCGGGCTGTTCTTCATCAAAAGGCTAAACCCACTTTTATTTCTTCTAATCTTAAATGCAAAGATTTCAATATCGGAGCAGTTAGAGGAGTGGACCATTCCCCGACGATCTTTGAATTTCCTTATCTGTTTGATCATTCGGGTGACTTTCACTAATGAACACCTGGGCGGTCTATCGAGTTGTTCTTTATTTGTGGAGTGCCGTGAAGGGCAGTGTGAAAGAAAGAAGGAAGAGCCCTTTCAACAAAAGCAGTCATGACACTGAGTTTCAATCCTCCAAGCCACCCACCCACCCACCCACTCACTCCGACTGTGAAGGCAGAGAGAGGCCCACCAAGTCAGTTCTTTTCTTGTCCTCTTCCATCTCCAAATGAGCACTTTTTGCGAGACGAGGATGTCGAGGAAAGGAGGAACTTTGCTGCTCATGCATAAGACAGCAGCTGCTTCCTCTCAACAAAAAACAGCGTTATGTTTCAGTATATCTCCTGGGTACCGTTGGCACTTTGCTCTGTTGAACTGCAGTGAAACCTAATCAGCCATAATGTAAATCCCTGTGCTTTTATGTTTTTCTGTATTTTCTTACTAAAGTGAAAGGGTTCCTGAATGTGTCTATTCCCTTCCTCTTATGAAATGAATGTGAGACAATTGTTACCTGACCTTTCCAGTATGGAGAAAGGAATTTTTGAAAGATAGAGAAACTATTATAAATCAAGTTGTGTGGGTGCATCCGTTATTTATAATAATAATAATAATAATAATAATAATAATAATAATAATAATAATAATAATAATAATAATAATAATAATAATAATAATAATAATTTGGCAGAAGACCCTCACTCAGACTTGTCTCATTAAATACTATTAATTCCTGTGCGGCGTTGACTTCAAAATGAGTCTTTTCAATGTCTGATGACCTCAGTCTCTGGGGGATTGGTCTTGCAAGTGTCTGTCTGTCCTTCATCTAAGTCTGTCGTTCTCAAGGACAGAGACACAGCCAGGTTCAAGTTCGTCTCTACACTTCATTTGCACAGAGTATAAACAGGCACAAAAAAATACGGGTGACTGTTCCAGCTTTATTTCATTGATGGTGAGATCATTTCGGAAGTTCCAGCGAAGGTCCAATGCATTACTACCCTAGTATTATTCTCCTTGCATTTTAATACATTTTATCTGATCATTAATGCTGCCTGGGTGGTACATGTTTAGACAGCCTTATGTTATCATGGGCACTTGCAAAAAGGCAGCTCAGAAGTGATGCAAAGGTGTCAAAATGAGCACGATGACTGATGTGAACCTCTGGACTCCGAGCAGTAAACAGAAACCGGATTGAAATGTCTATTAAGGGATTCCATAGACGCTGTCAGCAGGCCGTCAGGTGGCGAGTGACGTCACGTGCTTCCCGGTGGTGAGTAGCCACTCCCTGGACCATTTTTCGGGGCTCGTTCTGAACTCGGGGATTCATGTCCTCTGTCTCCTGGAGGAGGCTTCAGTCAGACGGTGCCCTTTGCTCATAAATTTAGGGCTTCACGCCCTTCTATCTCCTGGAGAAGGCTTCAGTCAGCTGGCGGCCTTTGCTCAGTCGAATTGCTGAGGTCATCGTGTCGTAGAATCATTGGTGGGAAGTTTGTCTCCTGCTTGAGTTCAGGGATGGTTTCATTATTATTATTATTATTATTATTATTATTATTATTATTATTATTATTATTATTATTATAAACAACTCTTCTAAGAGCTAAACAGCCTTCAATAACTCGACCAAAGAAGGCATCCCAGTAGGTAAAGCCCAATGGGGCATTGCCTCCCTCAGGAAATACCACCAGTAAGAAACCCCGAGGGAGTTCCCTGTGTGGAGGAAAATCAGCTCAGACCAACTGACCCATCACAGACTCTTATGACCCCTGTCACCATGTGACGTCACTCACGACCCTCCGGCCATCTGACCTCAGACAGACTTTTCCAGAACCCTTGTCTTCTTCATGTTCTGCTGACCTTCTCTGTTCTTCTTACCAGACACTAAGGGTGGACCCAGAGCTCTCCTATTCATGAAATTCTTATTTATCATTCTTATTGACATATTTACTCTTTATCATCTTTGTTTTTATTATTTCAGTTTTATATTGCTTTGAATTATCTACTTTTTCATGAAACTTTCCCTTTATCTTATTCGTTATTTTTCTGTCTTATCACTGTCAACTCTGCTTCATTCTTTTCCCTTATTCAGTCATCTGTTACCTTCATCATCTCCTTAGGTTTAGTATTTGAATTGTCTTTCCATTTCCATCCACTTTCCTTTCAACTTCATTTCTTTATTCTCTTCGAGTTTTGTTTGAATGAACGACCGAAAGTGTCCAACCACCAGTCTCACTGCCACTTGCCCCATTAACTGAAATGTGGGGCTCTTTCACCGTAGAGTTTCATCAATGTTCTCTTATAGGACTTCTCATTCTCTCTCGTCGTCAAGTTTTTATTGTCTCAGATCTCCCACGTCTTCTCGTCTGCGGGTTTAAACTTCACTTAGGGGCCGCTCAAGAGCACTGGTCCGTGCTGGTATAAGGCCACTGTGATCTCCAGAATAATCCATAACATTAGATACATCACTCTAATTCGGTACTGAATTTGGTACTGACCTATATAAATAGGGATTTTTCTTCTGAATAATAATAATAATAATAATAATAATAATAATAATAATAATAATAATAATAATAATAATAATAATAATAATAATCATTCATATTAAACTGCAAATGTACCCATTCCAGGAATCCTCCTCAGAGGAATCCCACGAATCCAGCGAAGCCAAATACAGCTTCAGCAACGAGTTCGGACACGAGGAATCCCGCGACGGAGACGACACTCAGGGGTCGTACTTCGTCCACCTTCCCGACGGGCGCCTCCAGACGGTCAAGTATTACGTCGAGGGCGACTCAGGTTACGTGGCTGAGGTCACTTACGAGGGCGAGGCCCAGTATCCCGAACCGAACGAATCCGAATCCGAGTCCCAGTCAGAGAAATCGGACGAATTAGACGACTGAAGAGTTGAAGCGATTCCGAAGTGGAAATTATTCTAGTTTAGCTCTTTTATTTATTTATGTTGTATCGCATGTTATGAAGGTGAATGAAGTTGTTTTATTGTAGTTTATTGTAATTAAACACTTTCCCTTTAAGTTGAAGAAGATCCTTTCATCACAGTTTACTTGAGAGAAGTTTGATTTCAAACTTCTCTGAGTCATAATTTGTTCGTAAGCAAATAGATCGCCATCTTGCTCTCAATCACTAATGTCATATGACATAGTTTTTACTGATTAAATTTACATATTTATTCAACTTCCCATAGACAGCATTCAAGAACAGACTCTTTAATTAATATCCAGGTAAAAGAAAGTAATTCAAAATTACTTCACCCACCTTCGAATGTCTTTGAAATAACGGGAAATATATTTTGATTTTACTTTCCTCCAACAGATGGCACCAGTGACTTGTGTGTTGACGACAAACAAAACTACATACAGAGTGATCTGTAATCTTAGTTCCCATCAGAAGCAAGATGGTATTTCCAGAGAGCAGAAGTGCTGGAATTCTTTACCAAAAAATCATGATTATCAAGTTCGCAATTTTAAGAGTGGTTGACTGTTTTCAAGAGTATTACATTCTCTCCCCGCCATCAAATTAAGGCTGTTCCTATTGCCCTAAGGTATGTTGCTTATAAGATTAGAGTAAGATGCAGTTCCTTTAGGCACAGAATAAGCTAACATATCTTCTTTGTACCTGATATATTTGCTTGCATGTTATATGAAAGTAGAATTTTACACCTGTTTTTGTCTATACTCGATTATTTTGTACATCAGTCATTTATAATTTGGTGGCTAAAGCATTGTTTTTCAATAATGATTTGCACAGTGGCTTGAAAACTGGTCTCATGCCACAATGGAATATCTACTGAATATATTGATTTACGTAACAAAATTATGAAAACGAAAGTCACAATAATCTCTTGATTCTACAGATTTTCACAGAAATTCCGATTTTCACAAAACCACATTGCTCTTAGGGATAAACACTAGGATTTCACACAAACCCCTAATGAAAATATTTGTGTAAATTAAAAATATTCGTATGGTCCCTCAGGGCTAACGTAAACACGAATGACAGGACAGTTTTTAGATTTCTTTAAAAGAAAAGTGTTGTGCAGGCTTTGTCTGTCCGTCTGCGCTTTTTTCTGTCGCAACTTTTTCTGTCCTTCCGCCCTCAGATCTTAAAAACTACTGAGGAGGCTAGAGGGCTGCAAATTGGTATGTTGATCATGAAACCTCCAATCATTAAACATACCAAATTGCAGCCCTCTAGCCTCCTCAGTAGTTTTTAGTTTTTTTAAGATTGAAGTTAGCCATAATCGTGCGACTGGCAGCGATATGAGCCAGGCCATCACTGGGCGGTGGTTAAAGTTTCATGGGCCGCAGCTCATACAGCATTATACCGAGACCACCGAAAGGTGGATCTGTTTTCGGTGGCCTTGATTATACGAAGTACAAAAAACTCCATTTCGTCGAAGAAACTTCGGTGCATTTTTTACCTGTTTTCTGTTTAATCTTTCATTTGATGTTGTCTCTTTTTTTTCATTCTGAGATTTTGGTAACCAGGAACCTTCGTTGTTCGTTGAATGAAAACAGGATTTTTCCATATATTGTCTCTCACGTGTGGAATTTTGCTATACATATTCTCTTACAAATGGAATTTTTCCATTTACTATGTCTTACGTGTGGAATTTCTCCATATATTGTATACTGCATTAAGTGTGGAATTTTTCTGTATATTGTATGTGGAATTTTTCCATATATTGTATATTAAGTGTGGAATTTTTCCATATATTGTATCTTAAGTGTGGAATTTTACTGTATACTTTATCTTAGAAATGGAATTTTTCCATATATTGTACCTTACGTGAGGAATGTTTCCATGTATTGTATATTGTGTGTGGAATGTTTCCATATATTGTATATTAAGTGTGGAATTTTTCCATATATTGTATATTAAGTGTGGAATTTTTCCATATACTGTATCTTAAGTGTGGAATTTTTCCATAAATTCTATCTAGCGTATGGAATTTTTCCACATCTTGTATGGTAGGTGTGGAATTTTTTCCCAAGCTGTATCTTATGTGGGGAATTTTTTCACATATTGTATTTTACGTGTGAACTTGTACAGAATTTTTCCATATATTTTATCTCATATATATAGGAGTGGAGACTTCCATGCATCTATTCCGTTATCTTACATAGTTTAAAGGAGTTTTAACTTGCATCTATATTTTATATATATATACTATATATATATATATATATATATATATATATATATATATATATATATATATATATATATATATATATATATATATATATATATATATATATATATATATAAACATATATATGTATATATGTATATATACTCGTATATACATAAACTGGGCCATTGTGCTTCAAATTATCTTTTGATAATCATCTGACTTCACTGTTCTCAAACGCCATCTTTCCTGACAACTTCCCTTCAAGGACTTCAAAATTACCCTCGAAAGTGGCAGACAAACCATATTTAACCTGACCTCGAGGTCAACCTAACATTACGTCTTCAAGACACCAGAAGAAGTTGAAATGTTTCAAGAGGGAATAAATAGATGAACATTAATTAATTGCCTTGAACTTATCAGAGGCTCTTTCGGGCCAAGTGGGTGTCAGTGCCTAATTTCCTTGGCAAGATTCACTTCCGATATCTGTTTGGAAGTTCAAGCGAAAATGCAATGCATTAATTACTTCCCTAATACTACTCTTCTCTCATTTTAATACATATTTATCTATTTATTAAGTTATTATTTTTCTTTTTTTAATAAGTGGGATCTCTTCTTCTTTCTGTATTTCACTTTACTTCTTTTTCCTAATGAACACCATCATATTCTTTGGAAGCTTCTTGAATTTCAAGCCAGTGGCCCCTGTGGTGGGCTTCTTGTTCCATAGGAACAGGTTTCATCCACTGAATAATAATAATAATAATAATAATAATAATAATAATAATAATAATAATAATAATAATAATAATAATAATAATAATAATAATGAAAATGATGATATATTTGGAGTGTGGTGATCAATTTCGAGGTCAAATAACTGGCAAAGTTTTAATCGTATTGGCCCATGACCCTTATAGGAGGTATTGCCGTCAGTGCAACTCATGTGGTGCACTGTAGGCATTACTGAAACGTGCCTGCAGCTTCCCTTCGGCCCATAGCTACACTCACCTTTCTTTTTTTAGCCTTTTACTTTACCTCCATTCAAACTTCCTTCCTTCAATCTCGCTGTCCAACCTCTCTAACTATTACTTGGCTGCAAGTGTGAGGTTTTCTCCCAGTTCCACATTTCGATCCCTTTATTTCATCTCCTTTGGTTTCTGGATCTATTTATCTACCTGGCTGTCCAACCACTCCAGCTCTCTCTTTTCACTGTCTTGAGCGCTGAGTGGCTGGAAGTGACCCCCCCCCCCGCCTCACTGCTTGGCTTTAGGGCTGAATGTTTCATAAATGGAATCAAATCATATTTGTTGGTGGACATTCGCTGAAATCGAATAATATTGTCTCATTATAATTAATTTAATGCCAGTCGAGCACCTCATTCTTCTTATTTTGATTTTCCAAAGCGATAATATCACGAAATGAAAGAAATATTTACACATATATAGATGCGTGTGTGTGCGTGTATAACTACCATATATATATATATATATATATATATATATATATATATATATATATATATATATATATATATATAGATATAGATATATATATGTATATATATATATAAATAAACATTTATCTATATACATAATATAGTATATATATTTATTATATATATATATATATATATATATATATATATATATATATATATATATATATATATATATATATATATATACATATATACATATATACATATATACATATATATATATATATATATATATATATATATATATATATATATATATATATATATATTTACACACAGTATATTGATATCGGTTGTGAATATTTACACAGAACAAAATTAACGCTCAGGAGCACAAGAACTATTATTAAAACATAATATTAACATAACCTTGAATATGATGTTAAAATCACTGACAACGCTTTTTATTTTCACAGGAATCTCATATAAGCAAGAGCCCGTGCTGTACAAGACCAGATGAATCTCGCAATAGCATCATCAAAAATGCCTCAGTCTCAGGAAATCTGGTTGATTCACTTCCAGATCAACACAAAAAACCTGATTTTCGGCTTTATTGAAGTAAGTGGTCCATTTTTATAAGTTTCTCTCGTCATAAATCAGGTCTGTCTTCTTTTCTGATCTAAGGAACTGCTCGACGTCGCTTGCTAGTTAATAGGAAACCTTTTTTTTGCAAAGTCTATACGTTTCATGTTGTCAGTGGTTTGTTTCCTATCTCTCTCTCTCTCTCTCTCTCTCTCTCTCTCTCTCTCTCTCTCTCTCTCTCTCTCTCTCTCTCTCTGCTTGTCTTTCTGTCTGTCTGGTAGCTTGGTACAGGTAGGGAGGGGGTTTGTTTACCTCTGAAGTATGTTTGTCCGTATAATTTGGGGAATATCCTTCTTACTTAACAAGAACCAGGAATATTAAACAAATCGTTGTTTTTTTTAATTCCCCCTTATGGGTAGAAGTAAGACTGAAGTGGAAGTTTGCTGTTACCATAAATATTTTATTAATACAAGATACTCTCGTAGATAAATGTTTGTGTAGATTTATAGACAACAGTATATATATATATATATATATATATATATATATATATATATATATATATATATATATATATATATATAAATTCAGTTTCACTAGCCAGGTGAATAGATAAAATCATACGTAGTTATTCATAGATACAATTATGAATGCAGGAGGAGGAATAACTCAGTGAGTGAGATGCTATTGACCCTGGGTATATTTTTTAAAAACCTCACTTCAGGGCCAGTAAAATAAATTAGTTATATACCAAAGTCGACATTTTTCCCCCACAGACAAATATATTTATTTCCTCAACACCAGAAACTGACAGCCACTCCAATCGACATTCAACAAGTCTTGTACCTTTCCATAAACAAGTAGGCTATACTCCAACTGATACATTGCCTCAGGTAATTATATGTATCTCCTCAATGGACCTTTCAACAAACAAGTATAATCCAATTGATATATTGCCTTATTTAGTTAATTTATTTATGCATCTCCTCAATGGTTACTTAAGGTCACGTTTACAGGATATTGTATACTGAGGTCACTTAAATAGACGCGCCCACTCCAAGTTTCAGTTGCAGATCTTGTTAAAGAGATGATATTCTTTTGTCCCAGAGAATAAATAGATAGGTAATGGAATTAGTTTATTTATTTATTTATTTATTTATTTATTTATTTATTTATTTATCTATCTATCTATCTATCCATCTGTCTATTCATTCATTGATTTATTTATTTATTTATTGCTAGGGTTAATGACCAGAAATAAATATATTATTCTAGTCAAGGCGTTGCAAAAAAATTTTTCAGTTCTATTTTTTACAGGGAGTGGTGGCAGGTATTAGAAAATACTTATGCTCTCTCTCTCTCTCTCTCTCTCTCTCTCTCTCTCTCTCTCTCTCTCTCTCTCTCTCTCTCTCTCTGAATATAAGTGAAGTTCCACAGATTACTAAAGTTAATAATTAAATAATAATGTTCACATATTTGATGGGTCCGTATTCAAGGTTCAGGTAATGTATTAAATTTTGTGTATGGAAAAACTGGGAATGAATTGTTATTTTGCATCAAAATTGACTCATATGAAAGCAACATTGCAATATATTGCAGCTGGGTTCTGGCAGACTCTTCCTCTAGCTGGGTAAAATGCAGTATTTTAAGCCTAATCATGCATGGGATTGCGAAATTGAAAATTGCTATCAGTGCAAACTATGCCAAAACTAAAGGAGACAGTGTTTTAAAATCTGCTCTTCTTGATTGCATCTCTTATAGATTATTTATCTCTGTATTTCTTATTTAGAATTGGGATGCTTCCCCTGCTGGACCCCTTGGCTTTGTAGCATTCTGCTCTCCCAACCAACCCTTTCAGTCAAAAGGCTTCTGCAAGTTCTGTCTAAGAGCCAGAGTTGTCAATAGCAATATTTTGCTTTGTACGTTGTGTGTGAAGTTGTTATTCATGCTATGACGCTCATTCTGGTGTCATTGGGAAGCGGAATGCGTGTACTTTATTTTGGTATATTTGAAAATAGTATAAAATCAGAATTCATAATGTCAGGACGAGTTAAAATCGTCACAAAAATTACCAGTCACAGCATCTTAAAGCCACTCCGGGCCTACTGCCCGTATGATACACGATCATTTTTGCAACCTAACCAATTCCTTTATATTAAAAATTATGCAATCAACATTTTTGTCTTAATAAAATTACTATTTTGCCAAATAAACCTCAGTATACCAATTTCATTGTCTTCAAAAACGGCTCTCCTAATGCTTTCCTTTCCGTCTGAAATGATCGCAGAAAAAAGGCAGCATCACTGACCCATTGTAGTATAATCTTAGACAAAAGCGGTCAACAGAATCTTGCAACTTCAAGACGGGAGATGAACTGAGCTCTCTACATCTCCCGGAAGAATCATTTTACATCGTGGCCTTTTCATTATTATTATTATTATTATTATTATTATTATTATTATTATTATTATTATTATTATTATTATTATCATTATTATTAGAAGTAGTGATAGTAGTAGTATTATTATGTGATATCACTCAAACAGAACAATAAAAAAAAAATTGGTATGTTTGGTAAGCAATACCCTACTCTATGCTTACCAAAATAAAGCTAAAAATTCCTTAAACATTATTATAGATTATCTAATAAGCATTAATAAAACTATCCTAACTCGAATTACTGACATTGCAATCTTGAAATTATCTTCATACATCTCAGCTAGCTTTCACGAACGCAGTATATTTAATGAAACACCTGATATTCATTATCATTTATATTTATTCATTAAAAAAAAAAGCTAACCTCACACGAGACTAGACCATTTGATAGTTCGGAAACTAGCATTTTCCAATTAATATACCGGTGCCTCGTTTTCCCCCAAGTACCGAGGGGCCTCAGGTGACTGTGACGTATGCAAAATCAGCACTCGAAACTGGATTGGACCGGATTTAATTTCAGAAACGTGGACTACATACGCCATCTATTGATTGTCCCAAGCAAAACGGTGTTCAAACAGGAAACTGTTGTGCTTTTGATAGCGAGGCAAGATAAAAATGGCAGAATAAGTGACTGCAATGACTGTATTCAAAAATAAAGTGCATATTTAGTTATTAAGGCCGCTTGATGCCTAGAAAAGTCGTGTTTGAAGCCTGGTACATAAAAATGTACTAGGGATTTCATGAATTGGGTTCTGGTAATACATACACTGCCCAGGACTGTTAGCCGGCGAAAAACAAGAATTACCAACAAAATTTTGCAATCCCACATATCATTATAGTCTAAAAATTATGGCAAAACTGGGGGTACATTATAAAGAGAAGGATTTATAGTATTATTCGTAGCTTTAATCTCGGCAAAACCTCACATAAATTATATTTTTCTTTGGGTTCCTACTTTTAATTTTTTCAAGGGTTTGTATGGCTGGAATAAAGTCAGAATACACTCTATATCAATATCATATAAAGAAAAAGTATAATAAAAAGCTCAGAAAATGCTTAAAATGATAGCGATACTGATATGGTTAACAGAATTACCAAGTGCAAATGTACTTTTAGTTTTTTTGCAGAGAGAAATTGGGTATAATTCTTATGCAAATTGATGGAAATTACATCTGATTACGATATATATCATTCCATTTGTATTATTCATATTCCCAGGGCTGCTTCTCGATTTGCTATCGTATCCTCGGGATTTTAAGGGTAGTATTCTGAGTAACAAATTCCCGACGTATTACAGCGCCAATTTTCGAATTTCCACGAATTTTAGCAAATTCGAAACATATTTTCAATAAGAAACAATTATTATTATTAAATATATCTCCAAATTGGCAAAATTGCGATCAAAATATAATTTAAAGGATTCAGGACGTTTGCTTCGATTAGTCCTTGATGTGTCACGAGTGCCAACTTTTTAGACTTTTAAACGAGAGAATTTTCTGCCTTTTTTTTTTTACATTATTTGCTAATTTTTGGATCGAAAGTGACGAAGCATTCCTTACGAAAATAGTTGACCATCTTTCGTTCATTGATTCTCGTAAAGAATAGTTCATCATTGGCCCTTGATTGCATGTTAAAGCCTCTTTTAATGTTTGTAATCCTGCTTCCTCCCCGGACAAGGAGCAGCCATTGTTCGTTACCAGAACGAACTTCGTCCCTTTATTGAAAACTTTTTACGTTCTTCAAAATGTCCCCTACTTAGGACCAAATTTCGGTATATATAAGAGTTCTTACTATAATAATTATCATATATATTGATAAAGGATTTATTCGCTGTCTTGCTAAATGAATATATAATAGTTTCGTCTTCAGACAACCAAACTTCATACAGAGATTGTCATAGCACTCAACAGATGTCTTTAGTGCACAATCTTGAGAAACCATTACTTGATAAAAAATGTCTTATATTTGGTATTCCTAGCACGTAATACCTTTTATTTAGTATCAATAGCAAGCATAAATCTTCCTTGTATCACTGTTAATGCCTTTCGCCATATAATGATATGAATATCTTTATACTTATAATGGCTTTCGTTGATTTATGAAATTTAAAAGCGAAGCAGACGAGATTACTATAGTTTACCACTTAAATAATTTTTACGTTTCTATCCAGGTACAAAAATTGTCTCTATAGAAAATAGTAATTTAGGATATTTTGGTAACTATAGATATCAGCGCTCTCTCTCTCTCTCTCTCTCTCTCTCTCTCTCTCTCTCTCTCTCTCTCTCTCTCTCTCTCTCTCGGTGTTTATCCACTTGTCTATCTATCTATCGCCCTCGTTCTCTATACATAAAAAGATTTAAGTAGAGAGAGTATATGACAATTATAATACTGAAAACTATGCTCTCTCTCTCTCTCTCTCTCTCTCTCTCTCTCTCTCTCTCTCTCTCTCTCTCTCTCTCTCTCTCTCTCTCTCTCTCTCTCTTCTGTTTATCTATTTGCCTATCTATATATCTCCCTTGCTGTCTGTGGATAAAAGGATTTAAGTTGAGAGAATATAAAAAATAACACTGAATCTCTCTCTCTCTCTCTCTCTCTCTCTCTCTCTCTCTCTCTCTCTCTCTCTCTCTCTCTCTCTCTCTCTCTCTCTGTTATTTTCTAATTATGTTCCATAGTCATAAATTTGTCCTGAAATTGTAATGTAAAATGTAAAGGCCTTGTTTTCACACTCTGTTTTGACATGAGTTATACCAAGCTTATTTTGATAAATATCTTCCATAAGCTGAGAAAGAAGCCAGGAAAGGAAGATTGGGCTCTGCTGTAGTTTTGTAGTTCCTACGTTCACGTCCTTGATTCCTTCTGTATTACTGCTGTAGCTGTAGCTGTATGGGCCTGTGTAGTTCCATAGGATCAGAATTTCATTGTGAAAGTCAGTCCATTTCTCAGACAATGAGTGAGTGCATGAAGATCGTGTTTTATTATTTTTCACAGGTAAGTTATTACAATTTTCCTTTGGGGTCAGTTGCTGGAGACTAGATTTCTGTCATTCTGTCATTCTCTTCTCCTTTCTTTCTGGAACTTCAGCTAGAAACCTTTATGAGAGAGAGAGAGAGAGAAGTTATAGGAAAAGGTGATAAATAAACATGAGGGAATAAAAATAAAACCGATACGCCTGAAATTCAGGAGACATCAGCAAAGAAAGCAAGGAATGAATTTGCTCCTCGCTTAAATAGTTGATGATCAGAGGATTCCACAACTTCATTAGGCAGACTATTCCACATTTTAGTTGTAGCCAAGATAAAACTCTTATCAAACTGAGTATTATTATTATTATTATTATTATTATTATTATTATTATTATTATTATTATTATTATTATTATCATTATTATTATTATTATTCAGAAGATGAACCTTATTCATATGGAACTAGCCCACAAAGGCCATTGACTTAAAATTAAAGCTCTCAAAAAACATGTGTTCACTCGAAAGAAGTAGCAGAAGGTAAAAGGGAAATAAAGAAAGCGCAGATCCGTTATTAGTAAAACTGAAAAGTTAACAAATAAATAAATAAATAAATATGTATTAAACCTGATGCTAGAAAATGACACATGTTAATCACATCAGCTGGTCAGGCTTGGCTTATCCTAACTTTTCACCCAACATACATCGAAGGGTGTTTGGGCTAATTTGATATATATATAATAAATAATTTATAATGCCCCCAGAGGTGAAGTCCCTAGGCATGCCCCACCTCCATCAGACCCCTAGCAGTCACTGGCTGACCACTGCATTGTAATGGCAGAAATTTAGACGCCTTTCATATCCAATCTTTTGCTGGTTCTTCTGAAGTAAAGATTTTCTGGCCAATTTTCATTTTACGATTAACAAGCTGAATATTTACATATTCTAATCATTATTGTATTGAATTTTTAAGAGGATTCCCAGTTATTTTATCTGCGTGTCTATATACATTTATTTACCTGTTAATAACTTTTTTTACTTAATACTGGAGGTAATAATAATCTTCATAGAAATTTCTGAAAATGGGTTTTCGTCTCACCACCAATAAGGAATCGTCTACGAAGACGCTTCACCAAAACCCAAAGATTTCAGCCAATAAAATGAGGCGTTAGAAACATTGTTTATGGTGTAGGCCCCTGATTGGTCAAAGCAATTCCTGTCCTGTCACAGCGGTAAGCCTCAGTGTAGTTCTAAACGCGAAAACGGAAAGGTAGTTTTGATATACAACAGGTGCAGTAGAAATGGCAATAAGGACACCGCTAAGAACGAGAAGTTCCCAGGTAGTTTTTTCCTTATGTTGGAAATCTTGAGATGTTTCTAAGTAGTTTTTTCTGACACTATTGGGTAATATTCTTGCTTTTGTAGGAGGTGGAGGTTTGAACTACCTTTGGGAATCTGGATAATGTTATGGAGAGGAGTATTGTGGTCACAGGATTGGGGATTTTGAACATTTTCGGAAGTACTCGTAGATTGTGAAGTCCCCCAAGGTTGGAATCTGCAGCCATTACTTGAGGCTCTTTGCAGCGTGCCTTCAATGGGCCCCCTAGTAGCTACAACCCCTTTCGTTCCTTTTACTGTCCCTCCTTCCATATTCTCTTTCTTCTATATTACTTCCCTCAACTCTCTCCTAACAAGAGGTTTTCTTCTTGTTACGCCTTTCAAACCTTTTCACTGTCAGTTTCAGTTTCAGTGCTGAATGACCTTATAGGTCCCAGTGCTTGGTTTTATTACATTCATACTGCACCACCGTATCTTTTATCAGAAATGAAGGGAAAGCTTCCCAATTGGTCTTTCACCGGCCGTTTGAGAAAAAATTCCGGGATTCCCGTTTTTATAAAGGAACTTGGGCTGTATATAGGATTTATTTAGGCTGCATTCTCTCTCTCTCTCTCTCTCTCTCTCTCTCTCGTAGTTCAAACCCCCGAGAATTTCAGAGGACGTATTTCGGTTGTCAAACGTCTAAACGCTGTCTCGGGACAGTATACGAGCTTGTGCGAATTTCAATTTCATTTTATTTCATCCATACATTATAAAAATAGATCTGATTTTCATTAACGTAAGAAGTCCACCTGCCAACGAAGTTCTTCACCGCCGTAGTTACGTAGTGACGTGACAGGCAACCGGAAGTTCTTGGTTCCGGCCCAGTTGAGACGAGGTGGACTGTTATTGATGTCAATGCTGATGAACGAATTAAGGCCTTGGAAGGAAAAATCCTTCTTATTTGGTGTTATTCACCTCGTCGTCGTCGGTGCTTCTGGGTAGCAAAGGTATTTGGCGTCTATCTTGGTATTTCATTTCGTATTGGCAGAATTGGCGTCAAGTGTTCAGATAGCGAGATTGAAAGCCACATGAGCGATGGGTATCTATCTGAGGAGGAGGCATTGCGGTGTGATACTGAGTCTAAAGGCTACTCGTGGCACACAAAGGTGACTGACTGTCACTTTGATTTCTGTATTCTCCTCGGCATGGATTAGGTAAGTATACAGTATAAGGTGACTGGAATATTTTTGCGACGGCGATTGCCAAACAAAAAGGCTATAGACAGTGATGGGGCTAGTTTGAAATGAACGTCCTTAGCTTAAGTTGAGAGCAAATAAGTAAAGTGGGGTGTTTTGTGCATCATGACATGAACTTGCAACCCACGTAGGCCTGAAGGGCAGGTGGTGCTGCCTTTGCGGAATTAAGAGCAGTATAATTTTACGTCTGGCTCTAAAACTGGAGTATAATATTCTGTGACTTAGTGCTTGTAACCTTCAGTGCAAATTTTATTGTCTGATTTCACTTAAGGGAGACATTCCCTAACTTCCATATAAACGGTATATTAAAACTACGAAGTGCTGACACTACAGAGACCAGTAAAGTAACCCCTAAGACCTGTTGTGTCAAGGGATCGAGAGATATTTCTTGCAATCAATCATTACAACTTAAAATTTATGCCATAATGATCGGAGGTCACTGGAATAAATAGTCCTCCGTCTGGCTTGATGTCACTGAATCGACAGAATCTCTCCAGTTTGACTCTGGTTTCAAGTTCCTCATGGCAGCAGCTGACATAATTAGGGAAGCGCTCCCTTTCCTTTATCTGGTTCGGCTTGAAAATGACAGCGCTGTGAATGAATGTAGGAGCCATTGAAGCATTTTTGTAGATTGTTTTTGGTAATGAGCGTTGAGTTCATAGAGCTGCTGTTATTATCACGTGAAGATATTTCACAGGAAAAGCGATATGCAGAAAAGTTAAGTATACCTTAGTTTAACCAGACCACTGAGCTGATTAACAGCCCTCCTAGGGCTGGCCCGAAGGATTAGACTTATTTTACGTGGCTAAAAACCAATTGGTTACTTAGCAACGGGACCTACAGCTTATTGTGGAATCCGAACCACATTATAGCGAGAAATGAATTTCTATCACCAGGAATACATTCCTCTAACTCTTCATCAGCCGGCCGGGGGAATTGAACTCCGGCCCATCGAGTGACAGTCTGAAGCTCAACCGACTAAGCCAACGAAGGGCTTAAAAAAGAAGTGATATGGAATTAGGCAATGAAAGGTTAAAAAGGGAACCCATTGCTTAAGCTGACGGCATATCAGGTAAGCTGATATGATTTTGTATTACAAGTTAATCTGAGGAGAAAGGAGAGGGTGGGGGGGTGGGGGTGGGGTGGGTGGGGGGTCGAGGATCGAATGTTGCTGGGGAGTAGAGGACACTAAAATGTAGTTCATTTTCACTGGATTTTCTTTCGCTATGAGAACTGGAGTTATTCCATAGGAGGTGGGTTTAACTAAAAGATTTTCGGTGATGTGGGATATTTAAATATGTCGATGTGCTTCAAAAGACAGAGAATGACTGATCTGCTTCGTAGCTTTTATTGTATAAGTGACTTCCTTTTAGTTGTGAATATAATGGCGTTAATTTTATTACTCTTCAGAGAAATGCTTTCACAGAGGCCTGGATGAAGCACACTCTTGCATGCATGATTCTAGTTCTGCCTGTAAAGCTCTATCATACACCTGTGTCACGAATCATGAGGCTCCTGTAGATGGATGGAGTGTGTCACTGACAGCCAGAGGAATGGTGAGTGTGTGGGAAAATAGCTCCTCTCTCTCTCTCTCTCTCTCTCTCTCTCTCTCTCTCTCTCTCTCTCTCTCTCTCTCTCTCTCTCTCTCTCTCTCTCTCTCTCGAGCACCCAGCTTGTCTGTGTGTGGTCTTCCGTTCTTCTGTTTCCCAGTCAGTCTTCTTAGTGTGGGAGGGAGGTGAGGTCAAGAGTGAGGGAAAGTATCTTCGTTCAAACTGTGCTTTTCTCACTGCACTGATGGCTCAACTAAGGAAACGCCTCAGGAGATTGTTAAAGAATGGCTGGGTGCAAGTTTAATCATCACCGTACGTGTGTTATTTGAGAGCGAAGTATTGTAAGCAGTTTCAGTTCATTACATGAAATAGTTGGAATAAACGCTGCTGAATCTGGACACGCTGGCTGGCTTTCAGAAGCGTTTCGTGGAGGAGATGCTACACTGCCTACCTACCGTTCTGTAGAAATTCAGGATCGTCTCTGCATGGTTCCTGAAACGGGCAACAGAACAGTCAGTCCGTTGCACTGGCCAACCTCTTGGAAATATTGCCTTTGTCAACAAATATCTTGATGATGAGTGTTCTGTAAAAAAAAAACTTGATTAATATGGGGTATCGCACTTCTGGACGGGATTGCCCCTGTTCACTTGATGTAGTTCCATCCATCTGGGTCCAGAAGTTTTACAGAGAATTTTACAAAGGCCTAGTTAGATTGTCCTTAAATAAGATTACCTGGAGTTTTTATTCATACTGATTTTCCCTTGAATAAGAGAAATTTATATACTTACTGAACAATGAATGGAAAGGGATTACTTATGCTAATTTAATCCATGTGTCAAACTAGAATCTGCCAAACATTTGAGGCTTCAGTTGCATTTTGATAACTTCGCTGTTTGTGGATCTTTTTTTTAATGAATGTTTCCGATTTCATCTGTTGCTCTTTCAATATCTATTTTTTCTCCTTTGCAGGTTCGTGAGGAATTGCAATAAGAACGCCATCTCAGCATGACCATTGAAGACACTTTGACACTTGAAACAAAGAAGTAAGTCTTCGACTGAAGTCTCGTTGTGTGTGTTGAAAACCATTTTCGTCCGAAGCCATTATTGTCAGTTCATAGGATTAGTTTCCAATGAAGTAGTTTTGACGCATTTCTTAACAGAGGACTAACCTAGCCGGTAGTGGAGGCATGAATCTGAGTTTTTGTACATCATTAAAACAAATTAAAAACATTTTCTAAATCTGTTTTTTCATGTAAGTCTAAATACCAAATGGTGCCTCCTGGTTGGTGGCTCCTGCATGTGGAAACCTGGTGGTGGCACATATTATAGGATTTTGGCTCCTTTAGCGTAACTGTAGCATGTGGCTTCACTGCTGATGTACATATCTGTGTGGATTTAACCCGTGTAGATTTCCCCACCTCAATGCATGTGTCAACCCCTGAACTGACGTGGGTTATAGACCTAGTGTTCTTCGTTCCTGCTCTAGAAGTCTGTCTTCGGCTGCTCTTGGAAACCAGACTCGTGGTTTCACCTTCGGCTTTCTGTTAACAGCAACTAATTCAAGGCTGAATATTTCTTCCACTCAAGGTATTACAATATTTATAATGGCCCAGTGCCTCCTACCAATTTTATTCACTTTATATTCACTTTATTCGCTTTAAACATTTTTTTTTATGAATTTTTATATATATGGCGTCCTCTTTTGACTTCTGAACAGAATCATGATCATATCGCTATTTGCAGGTAGCAGCGAAACTTGGCGTTTCTAAATCTAAAACTGTCCTTATAGCAGGCTGATGTATAATCAGTGATTGGGACAATATTCTACATATGCGATTTTGTGGTAAATGTTTCAATAACAAAGTTTCAGTGTCAGACTTTGTGCCGACAGTTGGTTGAGTGCTGGGTCAAAGGTTTCACTAAAACTCCAGGTTTTTATAGACCGAAAATCCTGTACATATATGCTGGTATGAGATGTTAGAAGCTTGTCCCTCCCCCCCACCTCTCTCTCTCTCTCTCTCTCTCTCATTTCCGCGCAAATTCACTTGGATGTCTCTGCATTGCCGACACAGGAAAGAGACAAACATGTGCCCCAGAATAATCCCAGCGGCGTATCATCAGGCCATGAAGACATAATTCTTGAGTCCCTGTGTCACTGACATCAGTCCTCTTCACGTTGCCCTGTTTTGTGCAGCCACAATAAAGTCAGGTGTCTTTACGATGCCCAACGCATGCCCTCTTCAGGAGCTTCTTTCCATCAGAAGTCTCCTGAAGTGGCTGCCTACATCCTTGGCTCTGTGTATACCCTCCATCAGAGCATCTATGGTAGCCTGGCCTCTTCTGTACAGGCTGCGTATTTTGTCCACCGTAACCTATGGTAGGCCTATTGCAGGTAACCCAGGTCAAGGGAGTTAAATTTTTTTTTTATTTCAGTTTGGTACATTTCACCGTATATGTGACCTTCCCTAACTAAGAAGATAGTGTTTAAAATAGCTGTGGGTACATGGGAATACAGCGTTGAGGTAATCCGTTGCCTCTGTATGGTGGCCTCTCCTGTTACAAGTTCTGGTTCCTTGCCTAAGGTGAATTATTATTATTATTATTATTATTATTATTATTATTATTATTATTATTATTATTATTATTATTATTATTATTATTATTATTATTATTATTATTATTATTATTATTATTATGCAGAAGATGAACCCTATTCATATGGAACAAGCCCACCAAAGGGGCCATTGACTTGAAATTCAAGCTTCCAAAGATTATTATTATTATTCAGAAGATGAACTACTCATATGAAACAAGCCGACAGACGGGGCTTCCAAAGATTATTATTATTATTATTATTATTATTATTATTATTATTATTATTATTATTATTATTATTATTATTATTATTATTATTATTATTATTATTCAGAAGATGGAACCTATCCATACGGAACAAGCCCACCAAAGGGGCCACTGACTTGAAATTAAGCTTCCAAAGAAGGTGAAGGAGCTCAATAGGAAGAAGCAAGAGAAGGTGGAGGGAAATAGGAAATTCTTCTGCCCATCTGAACTGAGCCTCTGATTCATTTTGTATATGAAAGCTCCACTGCATTTATTTATTTATTACCCATTTTCAACGTTAAAGTGTTCTTACAGTAACGTAACGCAAGCTGTAAAGGAGCCTCTGTTACTCAGCCAATCAGAAGGTCGGTTCCTCCTCCTCATTTGTTTGAAAAAGATTGTCACGGAAGTTCTGATTGGTCCAGGGGGTGTTCCAGGCAGCCGGAATTCCGGAGGACTGGGAAAAGCAGTGCAGCAGCAGCAGCAGCAGTGTCATGACTGTGGCTCCTCGTCCGTCAAGGGATTCTCAGTAATATTCGCATGGTTTCTCCACATTTCTGGGACGTTGTTGTGAAAACGGTAGGTTATGTTGTAGTTTGAGTCCTTCTACTGAGCTATGTACAGTAGATCGCTGGTTTTAGTCTAGAATAATCAAGTTATGAAGGTGTTTCAGCATCAAGTTGAAAACTGCCCAGAGAAATGGTTTAATGGCCAACCGTTTCCAGTAAGGAAATTGGGCAGAATTCCAGTTGTATTAGATTAGTGATTTATGGAATAATATTTCTTGAAAGAGGGAAATCAGTGGCTAGGCAGTAGGATGAAAACCCCGGGTTTTAATTTATATCTTTACAGGACCTCCCACAGGTCCTCATTTAGTGCAACAAGAATTGCCTATTATGAGATCAGTTGATGGTATGCTTGATGTTATTCGTCCGACGGTCTGTTCGACAATGAAGAAAAGCAGCCTTGCGTTCCCGACAGTCGGGTCTCAAATGATGAAAACAGCTCTCCTAGAGAGGGAGGGCTGGCCCGAAGGATTAGATTTATTTTACGTGGCTGAGAACCAATTGGTTACTTAGCAACGGGACCTACAGCTTATTGTGGAATCCGAACCACACTATACCGAGAAATAAATTTCTATCACCAGAAATAATTTCCTCTAATTCTTCATTGGCCGGTCGGAGAATCGAATGTGGGTCTAGCAGAGTGCTTGCCGAGTACGATATCGATCCGTCCAATGAGGAACTCAAAGGGGGCAAAGGTTTTCATCGCCCAAAGCAGTCGTATGGGGAGTGTGCCTGTAGTGCACCTCACGCGCGGTGCACTGCAGGCATTACTTCAGGTTATTTGCGGCGTCCCTTGAGCCCCAAGTTGCAACCCCTTTCGTTCCTTTTACTGAACTGCGGGAGACGATGTTGTTAAGTACCAAGGAAGATTTTCCTTTGCTCTGTGGCAGCATCAAATGACACTATTGTGAATGTTGCTGCCATTTGAGCTTTTATATACCGTTTATTGTGATGAGCGCTGACGAAAATGTGGCCGTTATTATTGCATAAAAAGTTCTGTGGGAATTTACTATAGGTGGTCAAACGGGAATGCACCTTCTGTATGTTGAGGCGTCGGAGTCCGGACATGTGAGCGGAAGAACAAAGAACCTGTTCCACGGAATGGTGTTCCCAAACTTTTGACTTCAAAACTAGACGGATTTGTCAGTAACGTAAGTTCAGTTTTATGTCAGTCCACGTTTTGCTCGTTTAAAGACCAAAAAGCATCGAAATTGACTGCAATCATTTAAAAATGGAAGACACCTTTACAGCTCATGTGACACGTGCTAAAACTCACTTTAGGTTTCTAGTCTACAGCGTGACTGAATTCTCCTTGTAAGGGCATTATAAATATATCTCTCTCTTCATAACACGTGATATGCTGCTGTAGTAGGATTTGACCAACCATCTTATAAACTCTTACGTATATCAACTAAACTGAACAGGACAGATCCAAGCATTTTGTAACACCACCTGCGTTTTACTCTGAATGTTGTGTTATGTTTTTGACAAACACCCTTAACCGCGAATTCCACCAACTACATAAATTATATAATATGCTTTGCTTGGACTAAAATAATACCTGTATTGTTTTAGTCTGACTGACCTCGAGATAATATCGAGTAATACCCTTTGCCCTTAACAGTGATTGGGGCTATGGCTGAATTAATTAAGAATACAAGTGGGGGAGGCACTCTGCAGTCCCTGTATTCTACGTCCTCAGCTTCTGGCATTCATTATTTTCTAAGTAAACCTACACTCTCATCTTAGTCACAATAATAGTAGTGTCCCTTTCAGGGGAAAATTAACTACCATGACAGATGATATTTTGATATTTTATCATGGCTCATTGGAGCTTGGGATGATCTGATATTCTGTTTACAAGATACGTTTACTAAACCGTGACAAATAGATGCGTGGATCCTTATAATGTGTCATCATACCGCCTTCGGTTGTAATAATAACTGCAGAATATACTTCAATGCTCATTGCAAAAAACTATTTGTTTTGGTGACTGGACTGACCCCGTGATGAAATTGCTGTTCTCCGGGAAACTGGACTTGGTAAGCTGCTGGCAGTCCTCCTGATGAGTGACACCGCCAGTTTTTGGATGGCGTTTTGAACGTACGGACGCTTGAGCCTTTATCTTATGCGTGGTTTTCAGCGGGAATTTTCTCCGTAGGGGGTTAGTGCCGTCAGTGCACCTCTCGTGGTGCACATTACCTAAGGTTCTTTGCGGCGTCCCCTTAGGCCCCTTTTAATGTACCTCCGTTCATATTCTCTTCCTTTCACCTTGTTATCCAGCCTCTCCTAAGAATTGCTTCATAGTGCTTCTTCAGCTGTGAGGTTTTTCTCCTATTTCGCCTTCCAAACCTTTCTATCCTCAATTTCCCTTTCCTTTCAGCACAAAATGGCCTCATCAGAGGTCCCAGTGCCTGACCTTTGCCCTAAACACTATACTCGTATTCCATCCAGCGGGAATTTTATACCCTTTGATTTGATGACTGCTTGTAAGGCCTATTGGTTCTGCCATTGTTTATGCATAGCTGGCCAGTCAGTTTTGTAATTCTGTAAGCACGCTCTGTCACTCGGCAGTCAGACCCTGAAACACGCATGTGGCCCCGAATACCAAGGATTGAATTTTACTGTGAGAGAGATTTTTTTTTTTTTTTTTTTTACACGCGGAATGGGCAGGTAGCAGAAAACAACCCGAGATTCGTTTCTGAAGACTATTATCGTAGGAAGAAGAAGAAGAAGAAGAAGAAGAAGAAGAAGAAGAAGATAAAATATAAGATTCATAGAATAATCTATAATATATTCCTGATTAACTTAATTAGTTCTTAGATAAACATATGTCGCTAGGTTTAATTAAATTATTAGGGTTTAAATAGCTTGTCTAATCCTTCGGGCCAGCCCTAGGAGAGTTAATATTAACTCAGTGGTCTGGTTAAACTAACGTTAAAAAAAAAAAAAAAAAGAAGAAGAAGAAGAAGAAGAAGAAGAAGAAGAAGAAGAAGAAGAAGAAGAAGAAGAGGCATAGTTATAAAAAGCACTAGGCCTGTCTTTGCGACACCTCCCAGTTCGGAGAAATGATATATAGGGTCATAGTACCATGAGCCTCACTGAAGGAGTTCCAGCAATATTGGAAGGCGTCGAGGTCATTCCCTCACTCCTCATCACTTCTCAGTAGAACTTCTTAGTGTTAATATATGCGTGAGCGATGGTATCTCGGATAATTCGTCAGTGAAGCTTGCTTAGTACCTTGCCTCTGCTTTGGTTCGTCTTAGAATGGTGATTTTCGCTAGCCCTGCTCATTTTGTTGACAAATAAGGAAATGTACTTCGGGTATGTTAAGGGACAATCACAATATGGCAGTGTTGCTCACCAGCCCTGCCTGGTGTTACCTGTAGGGTTCTTTGTGTGGTGTCATTTTAGGCATGGGGGACACTCTTATTGCTGTGAGCAAGGCGAGAATGTCAGTTTATTTCTGAAAAAGTGAAAATCATGAACTGGGAACGTATGGTAAAGGTGCAGAGTGACACTGATATATTTTTAAGCAGGAATTTTTTTGGACCGTTCTTCGACGTGTGTCGCTCATTCTATGTTGAGATCCCAGAACTGATGGAACAGCACATTTCTATGAAAGGCTGCATCCAGATGGCTGACAGGGAGGGTCATGGTGCTACTGCAGCTTTTCACGTTGAAAGGAGGTGGTGGTGTGGAAGCTGGCCATGAAGTTCAAGTTGCTGCACTTTTTGACCAAAAGGGATTTATTTCAGTGTTGAATTATGTGCTGCTGAAAACCTGAGTTATTCTTTTCTTTTCTCTCTCGATCAGTCAGTCAGTCAGTCAGTCCACAGACTCCTCAGGGAAAGTCCCACGTAGGCCTGCAATCTCTATCCCTCCCTCCCTCCCTCCCTCCCTCAGTCAGTCAGTCAGTCCACAGACTCCTCAGGGAAAGTCCCACGTAGGCCTGCAATCTCTATCCCTCCCTCCCTCCCTCAGTCAGTCAGTCAGTCCACAGACTCCTCAGGGAAAGTCCCACGTAGGCCTGCAATCTCTATCCCTCCCTCCCTCCCAGGGGGGAAGGGAATGACGGGGGAGGGATGAAGCCATTGGCGGAGAGCCTGTCGTGTGCTCCTCCTCCCCCTCCTCCTCCTACGGGGAGGAAAGGGAATGGAAGGAAAGGGCGGAGAGAGAGAGAGAGAGAGAGAGAGAGAGAGAGAGAGAGAGAGAGAGAGAGAGAGAGAGACCCCTTAGTCAGAGGAGAGTGAGGGGGAGGGGAAGGAGTATCTGTCTCTCTCTAATCGTCATTAGTCTCACATTATTATTATTATTATTATTATTATTATTATTATTATTATTATTATTATTATTATTATTATTATTATTATCGAGACAATGAATGACGTCACAATGGACAGACAGACAGACAGACAGACAATGAGACGGTTAGGGCAAGTCCTCCAACTTAGCTTTCCCCTGTCCAGCTATTATTTCTTCTTCTTCTTCTTGCTGTTCTGGACCGAACTGGCTAAGCTTATTCCAGCACGGGCTCTTGCCTTAGGGCAGCCCGTGCCTGCGGAGGCCTCTCCCTGACTTTCAGATGGAAAGCTTATTATTAGCTCTAATAAATAATGACTGAGTGAAAGACGTTATTTCGAGTCCGAGGTGGAAGAGGCGTTGTTAATTAAGTAATGGAACCGGAGACCCCATGAAGAGTGCCGAAGCGGTCAAGGCCTCCTCCTGCCTGAACCGGGAACCTTCCTTCCTTTCTCTTCGTTCAAACGAACCGATCTGACGGAAATTGCAGTAATCACTTTGCCCCTTTTTCAGTGCTGACGAATATCTGTAAAACATGATGGCGTCAAATGAACTGGTTGAATCTTTGCATTATTGCACGTCAAATCTTTTTTATGACATAGATTTTATGTTAAATGTTCACGCATATGACAAATGTGAAGAGTGCTCTCGTTGTGAGTTTCATGCTACAGACTGTAAGAGGCCCATCGCACAGATCGCGGTCTCTTTCGAGCACACGTGTGTGTTCGTCATCCATCGGAGGGGACAAGACAGAAACAAGAGCATCCCGTTTTCTCTCTCTCTCTCAAGGAACGCAACTTCTACCATACAATATTTCCGTCTGTTTCTCCCTAAGCATTGTTGTCTCGATTTATGTACAATCACCAATACTTGCATTGCCATGCAAGCACTCCAATCATGTACTCATAATGTTCCACCGAATCTTCTGTATCAAACTGTATGTGTGTTTCTGTTTGTGAAGACGCCAAACGTCTCGCCATTTCACATATATTATGCTACTGCATTGTATTCATTAATCTGTCTCGAATCTCATGCAATTGGCCACATGGGGAATTTCCTGGCCTTTCCATTGATGTGTTTTATCACTGTACGTTTATTGTCTCTCACAATCGCCATCTGTTTGTCTGCCGACAAACGCAGATGTCCGAAACATTTCCTCGGTTCTGCCCTGTCTGTCTGTGTGTAGATGCTACTTTGCGGCCCGCATCAGCCAATAACTACTTCGAAGATTCTGTACATTCATTTACGGGCTGCTCTAGGAGCAAGAGCCCATGCTGGCACAAGGCCAGCTAAATCTGAAACAACAACTGTACATACATTCAGTAAGGAACTACTACCAATAAACCAGTCAACACCCAGCCAGTATGTCACTCAATCCCGTCCTTACAAGACCAAGAGAAGAATATATTTGGCAGATGGCTAAGGAAAGGCCATGAAAGCTACACTTTACTCTCTCTCTCATTCATATGATTCCTCTTGAGTGGGATGAAAAAAAAAAAAAATAAATGAACGGCTCTGAGTGCTCAGACAATCATTCATTGGTCTTTTATCGCTAAAGAAGCGAAAACTCAGATATATGGAGGTACTTGCAACGTTGCAGTGTAGGTGCCGGCTTGAGCCAAGATGGCGGGAGTCGCCTTCACTCTGATGCCTCTTCCAAGTTGCTTTTCATATTATGTGGTATATATATATATATATATATATATATATATATATATATATATATATATATATATATATATATATATATATATATATATATAAGCGCACTTCGAAGGAAAATCTGGTCTTTAGGAAATCTAGATAATGACATGTACATTAGGATATTCAGTGCGACTTGCTCCAGTTTGCGTTAAAACATGAAAAATACAGAAAAACGTTCAGTGCAGAAGCATGTGTCCGAAAGCTCTGTCAAGACGTTGACTTCGGCGGTTGTGCTGTTGGCTTTTGGTCTTACGAACACAAGACTCCTTCATAGTCTCTCAACTGGGTGTGACTCTTAACACCAATGAAATATATTTTGTTGAAAAACTGCATGGCTCTTAGATAAGCTTTCATTAGAATCAGCAACTAATCACATGGAATGTAATGATGTTATTCGGACATGTTACTTTGGGTGTGCGTCAGCCCCACTTTTCTTTTGGGGTTAGTTCAACATTCACACACAAAATATATATATATATACATACATACATACATACATACATACATACATACATATATATATATATATATATATATATATATATATATATATATATATATATATATATACATATTATATATATATATATATATATATATATATATATATATATATATATATATATATAATATATAGTATGTGTATATGTATATATGAAGGAAAATTGCATTTGAAATTCTGTTTGGGTAAAAGCTAGGCCTATGTGGCTCCCAGCAGCCGTCGATGCCTTTCCTTATTCCTTAACTCTCATGGCATAGGCACTGAGAGAGAGAGAGAGAGAGAGAGAGAGAGAGAGAGAGAGAGAGAGAGAGAGAGAGAGAGAGAGAGAGAGAGAGCACCTGCAGAGGACTGAGAACATGATCAGTCTTCTCTTCACTTCTGTCATCAAGTTTCCTGCTCATTCATAAGAATGAATGATTGAGGTGCGCAGAAATATTTGATAATTTCCTTCCATTATTCTCTCTCTCTCTCTCTCTCTCTCTCTCTCTCTCTCTCTCTCTCTCTCTCTCTCTCTCTCTCTGTCGCTGGTGGAGGAGTGGGAGTGAGTAGGATGATGATGATAATAATAATAATAATAATAATAAAAGAAATCCTTCGCAGGTGGAGGGAGCCATATTGTGGGAGTTGTGGGATCGAAGGAGGACCTCCCCACTTCCGCTGTTGCTGCTGCCAGATGTATGATGAGATGGGAGATGCTGGATGGGAGGGAGGAAGGAGGGTAGTGGATGGGGACTGGAGATAGTGGATGGGGAATAATGGATGGGAAGACGGTGGAATGGGTAAGGGGGGGGGGGGAGATGGTGGAAGGGGATTTGCAAAATACGCAATAATATCAGTTATCAAAATCCTTAGTAATCATCATTAGCATAACCTTGTTAGCATAACATTTGATAACCTTGGTTGGCATAACATTTGATAACCTTGGTTGGCATAACATTTGATAACTTGATAACCTTGGTTGGCATAACATTTGATAACCTTGCTTGGCATAACATTTGATAACCTTGGTTGGCATAACATATGATAACCTTGGTTAACATAGCCTAGGCTATTGTAGCTTAGCTTAAATTAGGACAACATACGTTAACCTAGTCCATCATAACCTGTGTTAGCATAACCTTTGACACTAGAAATTCTAACCACTAATGTCAGCAGAGGTTAGCGATATAGCTTGGGTAAGCATAAGCTAACCAGCTATGCTAACCATCCGTTAGCAGCATGTAGGGGCACAGTTCAAAAGTTATCGTAACCTAGCAAACACAGGCTATATAGCCTCTGTTGGGATATCACTAGAGAGCCTCTCTTGTGGGAGTCTGGGTTATCTGTCAGTGGCTGTGCTGACCCTGGCTGCTGCTTTTCCTATACGCTTCGGAATTTCCTTCTTGCTTTTGGTTTCCATGATGATGATGATGATGATCATCATCATCATTATCATGACAACAACCTTCCTTTACCCTCTCGATCCTTCTGCCTTTCTCTCTCGTTTTCCTCCTCCTTGCTTTGCTTTCTCCGTCTCGCCAAATCAAGCAGCGAAAAGAAAGTCGGAAGAGAAACTCTTTTACACAGAAAGAGTTCAGCGTCAGTTCATTAGAGGTTTTGACAGTGTTGGTTTTTTTTTTTTTTTTTTAAGAAATTGTTGCAGAATCCCGTGAAAATTATGTAATCATATGATGACCGAGGGTCGAGACTCCAAGTCCCCTGCACTAGGGACATTTCATGTCGAGCATGGAGGAGTGGCAATGACTTCCCTGCCGAGCGCGTGCCTCCTCGGGCGGCCATATTAAAAGGTCTCGGTCCAGCTCATAGTACTATACTTTATCACTATTATCATTTTTACTATTATTGCTTTTATCTTTTTTACTATTATTATCTTATTAATATTAATATTATAGTTTTTACTATTATTATTATTATTATTATTATTATTATTATTATTATTATTATTATTATTATTATTATTATTATTACCCAATTTCACAGAGAAAAATGACCTTACAAAAAAAGGTTGACCTAAGCACTCCAACCATTGTGGTCAAAGCCTAAGCATCTGCTCTTGGATCTAAGCAGTGTCAGCATCAATGGTCCCTGTAAATTAAGGACTTTCTTAAACACTAACTAAACAGTAATGTACTATCACTAAACAATAACTTTCACAAAACACTTGCACCCATTAAACACTCACACTTACTATACACTCACACTCAATATCACTAGACACTCACTGAATGCTCAACACTCACCAGGCACTCACTATACACTAAATGCTCACTAAACACTCATAAAACACTAAACACTCACTGATTACTCACAGTACCCCAAACCCTCAGTATACATTCACTAAACACTCACTTAATCCTAAACAT
>JANJGK010001742.1:50000-62500 GCA_039081455.1 Macrobrachium rosenbergii
AATTTCTTCATATATGTCTTGCACTTGGATCTTAAGGCATCGTAGTGACAAGCGTATCCAAAAAAGAGTGACCAGTAGATTCTACATATATATATATATATATATATATATATATATATATATATATATATATATATATATATATATATATATATATATATATATATATATATATATATATATATATATATTATATACAGTATAATGCACACATGGAGGGGCAGTATAGTAGGAGGCAGGGGAAGGGCGCAGGAACTCACACAGATCCAGCACAGACATATATTGTCGACGCGTTTCTTGACCCGTGGTCACATCATCAGGACATCTACAGTTGTAATGTAAAAAGGGCCTTTCAGCATCCATAATTAAAAGTAAACATATACAAAATATAAGAAAATTTAAAATATATTTATATACATATATATATATATATATATATATATATATATATATATATATATATATATATATATATATATATATATATATATATATACATTTATTTATATATATATGTGTATGTGTATATTATAAATATATATATATATATATATATATATATATATATTATGTATATATATATCTATAAATATTTATACATTAGATATATGTGTACGTATATCATCGTGTGTGTGACCTTCCCTGAGTAAGAAAGGCAGTGTTTAAAATAGCTGTGGGTACATGGGAATACAACATTGAGGTAATCCGTTGCCTCTCTATGGTGGCCTCTCCTTGCTTAAGGAGTATTAGTATTATTTATTATTATTATTATTATTATTATTATTATTATTATTATTATTATTATTATTATTATTATTATTATGCAGAAGATGAAGAACCCTATTCGTATGGAACAAGCCCACAGACGGGGCCATTGACTCGAAATCCAGGCTTCCAAAGATGATGATTATTATTATTAATATTATTGTGTAATAAAAATCCACAATTATATAGTAAATATATTACTATGTACAATATGTAAAATGAACCAAAGACTTTCTAACACTTGAACGGTGTTCGAAAGTCTTTGGTTTATTCCACATATTTTACATAGCAATATATTTACTATATAATTGTGGATTTTTATTACACAGATTGTTTTTCACGAAGTTGTGAATCTATTATAATTATTATTATTATTATTATTATTATTATTATTATTATTATTATTATTATTATTATTATTATTATTATTATTATTATTATTATTATTATTATTCAGAAGATGGAACCTATCCATACGGAAGAAGAAGCCCACCAAAGGGGCCACTGACTTGAAATTCCAGAAGCGTCCAAAGAAGGTGAAGGAAGGAAGGAGCTCCTTAGGAAGAAGTAAGAGAAGGTAGCGGGAAATAGGACATTCTTCTGCCCATCTCAGCTGAGCCACCAATTCACTTTGTAGGTGAAAGCTCCACTGCATTTATTCATTTATTCTTTTTACACATTTTCATCGTTCAAGTGTTCTTACAATAACGTAACGCAAGCTCTAAAGAAGCCTCTGTTACTCAGCCAGTCAGATGGTCGGTTCCTCCTCACTGTCCTAAAAGGAGGATCACGGACGTTTCTGATTGGGCCAGGTGGTGTTACAGGCAGCCGGAGCCTAATTTAGTAAGACTGGAAAGGGCAGTGGAGCAGTGTCATGATCATGACTGTGGCTCGGCCGTCACGGGGTTCTCAGCAATGTTCGCGGGATTTTTCCACATTTTTCGGACGTCGTTGTGGAGAAAGGTAGGTTTTGTTGTGGTTTGGGTTCGTCCATTGAGCTATGTAGGTCGCTGGTTTAAGTCTAGAATAATAATAAAGATGCGAAGATTTGAAACCATCGAGTTGAAAGCTGCCCAGAGAAATGGTTTAATGGCCGAAAATTTCCAGTAGGGAAACTGGACTGAATTCCAGGTATATTAGGTTAGTGATTTATGAAATAATGTTTCTTGGAAGAGGGAGATCAGAGTGACCAGGCAGTAGGATGAAAGCCCTGGGCTTTAATTTATATCTTTACAGGACTTTCATAGGTCCTCGTTTAGTGCAACAACAATTACCTATAATGAGATATCAGTTGATGGCATGTTTGGTGTTATTCTCCTAACTGTGTTCTATATAATGGAGGCAAGTATCCTTGCGTTCCCGACAGTCTGGCCTCGAGTGAGGGAAACTGATTCCGTTTTCCCGACTGTCGTTGAAATAGAGATTAAAATGTTCACTGTATGCAGACGGCAGCATAAATGATAATATCATTACGGGTGTTCCTAACGTCTCTTGTCTGAAGTGTTGAAAGGGTTTTAGGTGTCATATCTGACACTTTGAAGTCGCTTAATCTTTTCCTGGAAAAGCCTTCACAGAAGGTGGGGGGGCGGGCGATGCCTTGTGATATAGATCTTCCAGACATATTGTCATTCTCGAGAGGGAGAATAGAGTCCATTCTTGAAGCCTGTCATGCTGGGAATACTTGTATTCTTGGTATTCTTGATTGAAGGGATAATATATTCTTGTTTCGATAACACTCATTTGACATAAAAGTAAAAAAAAAAAAAAAAACGTGATACAGTATATTACACAATCCACGAAACCGCTACAGTTTTATTCTGTAATCAAAAGCCAGTGCCAAAGTACCTGTAATGTGGTATGAACAAATATCGCAATAATGTTTGCGTGTGAACACAGAATAGCCTCCCTCCTCCTTCCCCCTGAATTCTGTCTATACCTGTATTCTTCTGTCGCTTTGAGGTGCAACAGTGTCATTCAGGTCCTGTGGATAGAGAAGTCATTGGCTGAAGACCTTGTTGAACCAAAACCAGTCTTACACTTCTGACAGAGGGTCCCAAGCGCTCAGCATTTGTACAGAATATATTAAATTGATTTTTCTCCTTCAAGTTTCTATTTAGATTTACTGAAACGCCTAGCGACCACCACTTGACGCTCAAAGTTAATCTTATTGGTGCCAAAATCATCATTCAATTGGCGTCAAAATTATTATTCATTTGGTGTCAAAATTAGCATTCAATTGGCGTCAAAATTAGCATTCAGTTGGTGTCAAAATTATCATTCAATTGGTGTCAAAATTATCATTCAATTTGTGTCCAAATTATCATCCAATTAGCATCAAAATTATCATTCAATTTGTGTCAAAATCATCATTCAGTTGTTGTCAAAATTATCATTCAATTGGTGTCAAAATTATCTTTCTGTTGTTGTCTTCAATGGACCCCGTCAGACATATTAAGACACAAATGGGCTCTCTCTCTCTCTCTCTCTCTCTCTCTCTCTCTCTCTCTCTCTCTCTCTCTCTCTCTCTCTCTCTCTCTCTCTCTCTCTCTCAGGCTTTGGACACGCTGTTGGCGATACAGTTCAACTTTCCTTCATAGGTTGTTCATACTGCTGTGAATCCTTCCCCTTCCCTCTGTCTGTATCGTCCACAGACCAGCCCAGACGTTTGTGCCTATACAGTTGGCAAATTCTTTTCATTGCCCCTTTAGTTATCGTCCATAGCAGTGGATATCAACCAGATGGTCTCTTAAATAAGAGAGCTTCATCAGATTTCATGGCACGTTTGATTTTTCCATTAATTCTCTCACTGGTGTGATAGTTTGTGGTAACTGATAGCTTCGACTAAGCTGTCGCACTGGAAAGGCTGCTGTCATGTCCATGAGTGTATTGTTTGCTGTAGTTCTGTCCTTGTCCTGGAGTTCGTTGATGCTAATTTAATCGATATTTACCGTACTAAGGCTATTTTCACAGGTACATCCCAGGAATTAAAGTATATATTGAATACATTTACTTTGTTGAACGTGATCAGAGCAACTCCTGTTGTTTATGTTGGCATCAGTTGCTAATTCATTCGTAATCATCATCTGCTTTCCGGTTACTGAAGTCTGGGATGTTGAAGACAAGTGGCTGTTGTTGTTGCCTGGTGCTCTGTTGTTGTGGCTGAGTGATGACGATGATGGCAGTTTCTCGGTTGAAATAATGAAGTCAGGTGTTGTTCCTTTGGCGGCAAGTTTGGTCAAATATGAGCAATTCGCGAATTGTGAAGCTGTTATATCATCGCCTTACTAATTGCACATAACGTGTTTTGTAGAGAACGGTCGAAGACCCGTCAAGGTCATTTTTAATTTTCGCCTTAATTGGTTAATGGTGTCCTGGCTGGGTTCTGAAAAATCATCTATATCCTTTTTCCAGTTACAGATGTTGACAGAGCAAGGAACTTCTTGGGTTCATCATTGTTACAGTAGTAGGGTGTCTCAGTCCAGTTTCTGTTATTCATTAACGCCTGTATTCTGTGTAGTGTGGGCGTGGGGATGTGGGGGGGTCTCCGTTCCTGCTGCAGGTGTCATGTTTAGTCTCAGTCTTATATTCCTTGATCTTTGGGTCGATTTTATTTCCACCCTTCCTTCCGCTGTTCTGATTTGTGTTTTGTCTTAACAATGGGTGAAACGTGGACTGAAATAGAACTGGTAATGTTAGACTACTGATGATTTTGTATAGCCCAGTCAAAAGTGCTATATATTCAGGTGATCAAAAAGTGTCCAGCGTTCGTTCGCGAGACCAGCTTCCATTTCTGTATCATTGACAAAATACGCCTGAGACAAAGGACTCGTCCAGTCTTCGGAGTCACGGGGAGTGAGGAGGAGGAGGAGGAGGAGGAGGAAGAGGAGGTCTCCAGTATTCTGACCATATTAAATTTAGCACAAAAAGAGAGAGAGGGGTTGCGTCGGGGGTGGGGGGGGGCGACTGCCTTTGGCTGCCAAGCAAGGGAAAGACCTGAAGGAATATTCAGGATTCACGTACCGAGTGAGTCTCATCACTGACGTCGGTTTGTTATTGGAACTTGGGATGTTGTCCACAGTTTCATTTCATTCCATCAAGTAGTCGAAATAAACGCTGCTAAATCTTGACGCACTGGATTTGAAAAATGCGTCATGAAGGCTTTTTAAGAAAGAAAGAGAACACTGCTTCCCATTCTTATAGAATGGGTAGATCGCGTTTGATGTCAGGAACTGGTAACAGAATAATTAAATAGTTGCACTTGGCGTTAATGAGTGATATTGAAACATGGTACAAGACGCCACTCATGCTTTATGAATTATTATTATTATTATTATTATTATTATTATTATTATTATTATTATTATTATTATTATTATTATTATTATTATTATTATTATTAAATTACAAAATCCACATTTATGTAAAGTTCTGTATTTACAAATGATAAAATGAAATCCAGGAGCTTTCGAGAGCCTGCTCAGCTCCCTTCTTCAGCTAGAAATGACAGTCTTGGTTATGAGAACTTAAAAACAAACTTTAAAAGCAAGGGTAAACAAGACGCATTCTTTACAAAAATGATAATTAGGTAATTAATTCCCTCGTTGTCGGTCTGCAAAGCAGCCAACCGTCGCGATCTCCTTCCTCAGGTGACTGACTGACTACTGACTGCCTCCTCCTCCACGGTTGTTTGTTGACCGCCTCCTCTCTTCTCAAACCAGCATATATATATAGGCGCCTGCACCGGACGGAGTCAGCTGTTTGCAACTCCGTTACCTGGGCGGGAGAGGCAGAGATAGCGGCAGTATCAGGGGTGACTCGTGGTATACAAGGATTTCTATAATTAAAATTTTTTAAATAAGTAGAACAAATAAGTCTGTTGATAAAACTATCTTCTGTTGTAAACGACTTATTACCTTCCATCGAGTTCCCCATGTTGATGACGGCCCCCTCGACTAATCTTCTCTCACTGACATTATAGTTCTTGTAAAGCAATTTGGACCCTTCCCAGTTGATTCTGTGGTCGCATTCCCAGCTATGTTTGACTAGCACGTTATTGTTGGACATTGATTGATATGCCCTTTGATGTTCATTAATGCGAATTTGCATACTCCTACCAGATTCCCCGTAATAATTAAGATTACAACCCCCGCAAGGTATTTCATACACCCCTACGTCTATCTTCATTTCTTCATATTATATTAATTGAAACACTTCATCCATTATTCATCCTCCAATTCACTTCCCTTTCCTTATATGAGATCTCTTTCCCGATTTCAAAATGAACTTTCGAAATCTGCTTCTTTTTCTTTAACCAACGAAACAAATGATTTGTTTTACGGCTGGTGATTGGCCTTTGGAAGTTATGGCATTGTTATCCTAATTTCCTATAACTCTTCTTATTTCAAAGGGCAAAAATTCTAAAGAAGATATGAAAATTGCTGCTATATGCTACTCCATTTACTTACTGCCGCTACATGAATGAACAGATATCTTGGTTAAGTGATCCAGTGGTTACAGCCTTCCTTCCCTCCTATGAGACTTGAGATCTATCCAAGATGGAGGCTGGGGGTATGGAGAATCGCATTATACCCTTTTGCCGAATAATGTATTATACAGCTGTTGACCTCTGCAACGAACAAGGTACTTAGCCGACTATGGTGGGTTGTATGTATTGATGGAAATAGGAATGTGAGCATCCTCGTTCCAAGAGGATTTGCTGGGAACTGGGAAATGTTTTTGGGAAATTATATATATATATATATATATATATATATATATATATATATATATATATATATATATGTGTGTGTGTGTGTTTATTATTTACGTGTATATATATATATATATATATATATATATATATATATATATATATATATATATATATATATATATATATATATATATATATATATATATATATATATATACATAAATTCATGCATATGCATGTATTTATGTATGTATTTAAATAATGCATATACAATAGTAAAAAAGAATTCGAGAGAGAGAGAGAAGAAGAGAGTATATGTGTTTGTGAACTAAAATACTCAAAATACAATCATAAAGTATAAGCAAGGACAGCGGAAGAAAAAAAATTAGCCACTTTTATTTTTGTCAAAAAAAGAAGAGAAAAAAAGAGGCGACCCGGCAGTCAGGTCGGAAAATTAGGGGACAAATCCAATTTTATATCAGAATTTATCTCCTCTCGCCTCACGGATGGGGGAATGAGTTGATGCAGATTGTGGACGAAACATTTGTTTGTTTTTATCTCTTGATTTATTATCTGTTTGTATATATTTTTAAAGACATTCACTGCAGATGTTTAGTTACAGAAAATTTAGCTACGAATTTACTTTGCTTTGGACTCTCTAAGAATGTTTAGATTTTTTCTGAAAAGTATTGCGCAGTGGATATCTCTTGCTTGGAAAATGTTGTCTAAGCATTGGTTTTCCTAGAATTTTTTTTTTATTACTCATTTTCCCAAAAGTCTCGTTGTAACAACAAAGTCCATTTTCAGAATAGCAAGGAGCATCAAGGAATTCTTTAAAATTCTTTCTTTCTGTAAATATAGTGCATAACATTCCCTTCAAGTCTCATTTTTAGAACAAGAATTTTCTCAATAGTTCGTCCTTTTTATCTGCTGGTGTAGTACGCTGCCAACTACGATTTTTTTTAGTTTTTTCGAGAATCTGTATATATAATATATGTAGAGAGAGAGAGAGAGAGAGAGAGAGAGAGAGAGAGAGAGAGAGAGAGAGAGAGAGAGTTACAGTTACAAGGATTAGGATGTCTCAAAGACTTATTAGTCCAGCCGAGGAGACATCATGTGCTCACTTATCTCTAGGAGCAGGTTTTACTGTTCCTTCGACTGTGCTCTAATGGTTTTGTCTAGCTTTCTTTTAAACTCTTCCTCCACAACTTCTGATGGCAATTTTTTCCATGTGTCACATATCTTTATGTGAAGAAGGTCCCACAGTGAGATGTGTTATATCTCTTCAGCTCAAGTTTTCATCCGTTATTTCTCGTCTGGTTTTCATTTAATGTGAAGAGGTTACTGTCTACTTTTGTTATGCCTTTCAGGATTTTGAATGTTTCTCTTACTTGTCCTCGCAATCGTCGAGAGAATGGCCGTTTGCACTTGTGCCTGAACATTAATTCTCTTAGTCACACAGTGTTTACTCAACAGTGATATTATTATTATTATTATTATTATTATTATTATTATTATTATTATTATTATTAATATTATTAATATTATTATTATTATTATTATTATTATTATTATTATTATTATTATTATTATTATTATAGCTGTTGATGCTAATGTTTTCAATCATATCGCGGTAAAATTAACCATTAAATTAAATTATTATTATTATTATTATTATTATTATTATTATTATTATTATTATTATTATTATTATTATTATTATTATTATTATAGCTGTTGATGCTAATGTTTTCAATCATACCGCAGTAAAATTAACCATTAAATTAAATTATTATTATTATTATTATTATTATTATTATTATTATTATTATTATTATTATTATTATTATTATTATTTGTCGTATAATATAATTTTACATCAGACCATTCAGTTGCATATAGGCACGACACAGTATCCCCGAGTAGGCATAGCAGTTGTAATAATTGCAATGATGTAAGCTATAACGCCTCCGGGGGCTCTGTTGAATACAGGGACAACATCGATAATCCCCCAGAGGTAGCGAAGGCCTCCTGACGGCGACGCTTAATTGAGAGGCGTTCGCTTCCCTCTACGAGGTCTCTCTGGTCCTCCCACGGTCCTCCACCTTTGTTTCATTTCAGGATGAATTGTTTATGTAATGTGGCTTGATGGGAATCCGTTTGTTTAGGTAAATTCGGTCAGACGAGAATCTGTAAATTTTATGGGAAATCGTTTGACACAACACCATTTGATTAGGCAGAATGGTTCGACACGATGTCGTTCGTTTATGCACTGGGTTCGACACGATTTCGTTGGTTGATGTACTGGGTTCGGACTTGATTTCGTTAATTGATGTTCTGGATTCGGCACGATTTCGTTGATTGATGTACTGGTTTCGACACGATTTCGTTAATTGATGTTCTGGGTTCGGCACGATTTCGTTGATTGATGTACTGGGTTCGACACGATTTCGTTAATTGATGTACTGGGTTGAACATGATTTCGTTAATTGATGTACTGGGTTCGGCACGAATTCGTTAATTGATGTACTGGGTTGAACATGATTTCGTTAATTGATGTACTGGGTTCGGCACGAATTCATTAATTGATGTACAGGGTTCGACTTGATTTCGTTAATTGATGTACAGGGTTCGACACGATTTTGTTGATTGATGTACTGGGTTCGACATGATTTCGTTAATTGATGTACAGGGTTCGACTTGATTTCGTTAACTGATGTTCTGGGTTCGACACGATTTCGTTAACTAATGTACTGGGCTCGACATGATTTCGTTAATTGATGTACTGGGTTCGACACGATTTCGTAAATTGATATAGTTGGTTCGACACGATTTCGTTAATTAATGTGCTGGGTTCGACACGATTTCGTTAATTGATGTATCGGATTCGACACGATTACGTTAATTGATGTAGTGGGTTCGACACGATTTCGTTAATTGATGTACCGGGTTCGACACGATTTCGTTAATTGATGTAGTGGGTTCGACACAATTTCGTTAATTGATGAATGGGTTCGAAATGATTTCGTAAATTGATGTAGTGGGATTGACACGATTTCGTTAATTGATGTAATTGGTTCGACACGATTTCGTTAATTGATGTACCGGGTTCGATATGATTTCGTTAGTTGATGTAATTGGTTCGACACGATTTCGTTAATTGATGTACCGGGTTCGACACGATTTCGTTAGTTGATGTACTGGGTTCGACACGATTTCGTTAATTGATGTACCGGGTTCGACACGATTTCGTTAATTGATGTACCGGGTTCGACACGATTTCGTCAATTGATGTACCGGGTTCTACATGATTTCGTTAATTGATATACTGGGTTCGACACGAATTCGTTAATTGATGTACCGGGTTCGACATGATTTTGTTAATTGATGTAATGGGTTCGACACGATTTCGTTAATTGATGTACCGGATTCGACACGATTTCGTTAATTAATGTACCGGGTTCGACATGATTTCGTTAACTGACGTACCGGGTTCGACACGATTTCGTTAATTGATGTGATGGGTTCGAAATGATTTCGTAAATTGATGTTGATGTAGTGGGTTCGACACGATTTCGTTAATTGATGTAATGGGTTCGAAATGTTTTCATAAATTGATGTAGTGGGTTCAACATGATTTCGTTAATTGATGTGATGGGTTCGACATGATTTCGTAAATTGATGTATTGGGTTCGACATGATTTCGTAAATTGTTGTACTGTGTTCGACGTGATTTTGTTAAATGATGTACCGGATTTGACACGATTTCATTAATTGTTGTACCGGATTGGACACGATTTCATTAATTTATTTACCAATTTCGACACAATCCCCTTTGTTTGCGTGGTTTGGTTCGACGCGTGGTTTGGTTCGACGCGTTTCGTTTGTTCATCACCACAGAAATTGTTGAACCTGCTAATACTATGGATTGGTTCCATTCAATTAACTGCCTGTGAAAGCTGTATATACCCAGAATGAATTTGACAAATGATGATAATGGCGAGTTTTTATTTATCCATTTTTAAGATCACAGTTTGGCGCGAGTGTCAACCGGGTTCCTTCGGACTCCATAAGTGTTGCAAGACTAAGAATCAAAATAGGAATATTTTTTTTTTATTACAGACGCCCCTTTGTATTTCAGGTATGAAGATATTCGTGTTAAACATTTATTCTCAAAGTTTTCCGATGTCGCGGCTCGTTAGGACCTGATAGGGGGTCCTTCGTCAGGGTGCGATGTCTTAACGCTGATTCATCAATTTAGTTATGAGATGTGGACTCTCCACAATCATTACATTACAGCATAGACGATTTGGGTAAGCTGTCAAGATTATTTTGTGGGACCAAATTATTTAGACTGAATTCTTTGGTGAGAGAGAGAGAGAGAGAGAGAGAAAGAGAGAGAGAGAGAGAGAGAGAGAGAGAGAGAGAGAGAGAGAGAGAGAGAGAGAGAGAGAGAGAGAGAGTAGCCATAAAAAGAACAATAAACAATTTGTAATTGGATGAAAAGGTGTGTGAGAGAGAGAGAGAGAGAGAGAGAGAGAGAGAGAGAGAGAGAGAGAGAGAGAGAGAGAGAGAGAGAGAGAGGAGAAGAAATTAGACAGCCTTTCATTAAGACCAATATAAGCTCCATCAAACCAACGATGTCATTTACCTCCGTTTCCCCAATATCTTCTGTTTCATTGACGCCTCAAATAGGTTTTCTTCGATTCTGTTAACTCACCGACCATTACTCGAGCGTGCAAGGTTGCACGCAGTCCACTGAAACTTGAAATGCTGGCGTCAGTGAGAACACCAAATTGGAAATGAAGGTTTTGTGATGATGTGAAGAATCGACGGTAGTAGATTAGAACTCCAGATAACCTGTGATGAAAATGAATAGATTGAGAAGATGGGCTTTGTAGCAAGCATGATAATATATTAGGTTGGTGAAGTTATGAAGATAGAGGAGAGGAAGGCCTAGAAAGGTTGGATAGATGGAGTGAGAGAGGTTGGGGAAAGGAAGAGAATTGGTTTCTAGTAAGTTCAGATGTGCCTTCAGATTACAGCTGAATGCTCACTACATTCGAAGCTGGAGATAGGATAAGAATGAAATACATCAGCTGATTGGCAAAAGTCATTGAAATGTCAAAGAAAGACCAACATTAAACTGGTCCAGGGAGCTGATAAGCAGCATAGATGATGAACGTCATATTGCAAGAGAAATCATGGAAATAGAAGCGTTAGGGAAACGTTGACGAGGAAGGCCTGAGAGAAGAAGGAGAGATTGCATTTAAGAAGACGCGAGAGGTCGGGAGAGAGAGAAAGGAATAAAGAAAGGGAAGAAAAAAGAAAGAAACAGCTGGGAAAGGCTGATGAAAACAACCACACAGACTATGGATTAAGCTGAGAAGAAGAAGAAGTTGAAGAAGAAGAAAAAAGAATAGGAGTCTGGACTCCTGGATTGGCGGGGGACGTCAGGAACCTGTCCTGTCTCGGAACCCCAAACCGAGAGGTAGTCCTTATTCGGGGATTCCTAAGAGGGGGTTTTTGACCCACCACACAGGGTCTTCCTCTTAGGCCTTCTGAACCGAAAACGACTCTCGGGACACCAGATGTTAAGGAGTCTGAAATCGCCTCCATAACAAGTGAAAGGCCCAAGGCTCTTTACTTCAGACAATCCTGGGGTCGGAGTGAGCAACGTCTTCTGGATAACTGGAAAAAATTTATTTTGCATTTTGAAAGACTGTTTCATCTTATGTAATATTTATGACAATTTCAGTTACTCTGGAACTGTTGATGTGTGTTATTTTTGACAAACAACCTTTCTATCAGACTACATATTATTAGGTATAAATGTAAGAGTATTTTAAAGGATTTTTAAGAATCAAATCTATATCGATAATTACAATCTTTGAGGATTCTTGAAGCCTCTATGACGTCATCATGTTGACAGAGACTTGCAACGATCCTGGAACTCCAGGAGAAATTTCTTTCCTCATTCATCCCATTTTCCTTAAGATGGCGGGTTGATGGAGCCCTTAAA
>JANJGK010001742.1:67500-115000 GCA_039081455.1 Macrobrachium rosenbergii
GAGATTAGGCCTTAATGGTGAACATTTAAAATGTAAAATTTTAGATTTAAAGGAATGAGAGCTAGTCAAACTTATTATATTTTGAAAGTTAGGTAAAGGTTTTTAATCAGGTTTTAGAACCTGATTGAAGGGGGCGTCATGACATTTTAAAAGAATATTTATATGTCTGTAAAATATCACATGACAATGGATGGTTTCCGTAGGGGGGTAGTGCCGTCAGTGCACTTCATGCGGTGCACTGTAGACATTACTTATGGTCCTTTGCAGCGTGCCTTCGGCCCTTAGCTGCAACCCCTTTCGTTTCTTTTACTGTACCTCCTTTTACATTCTCTTTCTTCCATCTTACTCTCCACCTTCTCCTAACAATTGATTAATAGTGCAGCTGCGAGGTCTTCCTCCTGTTACACCTTTGAGACCTTTTTTCTGTCAATTTCCGTGTCAGCGCTGAATGACCTTATAGGTCCTAGTGCTTGGCCTTTGGCCTAAATTCTATATTCAATTCAGTTCAACAATGGATGGTACAACGGGACAAAATTTGCTGCCAATAGAAGATGGCTCTCCTCAGATTTTGGAAATGAAGCCTCACAAAGTCTTTTGTGTAGAAGAAACTAATACTTTCTGGTCCCGCTCATTTCCTTGATAGCAGACCTTTAGATGTCTCCTTTCCAAAATGCAGTGAAGAGAAAAGTGATCAAGAATCAAGAAAACCGTAGAAAATTAAGCTTCCATTTGCAAAATTAAAAAAATTTTTTTAGGGGTATTCTTCAACTACATGGCTATATCATACTCCTTGTACATTGATAATTTATTTATATTTTATCTCTTTTTATTTACATTTTATCTCTTTGTTTTTTAATTTGTTAGTTTATTTTTTCTAACTGATCTCTTCTGTCTGTATTTCCTGTTATTTTCTGTTACCTCTTCCAAATGAACACCTTCATAATATTCTTGGGAAGCTTCTTGAATTTCAGGCAAAGGGCCCCTTTGGTGGTCTTATTCCAAATGAGTAGGATTAATTTGCTGAAGAATAATAATAATAATAATAATAATAATAATAATAATAATAATAATAATAATAATAATAATAATAATAATAATAATAATGGAAAGAGAAACCCACAAGATTCTTGTGTATAACTTGTTTACTGGTAAATATTTACATATTACCAGTAAACAAGTTATACACAAGAATCTTGTGGGTTTCTCTTTCCATCTTCAGACGAAAACTGAAAGAAGTTTTTGTTTGGTTAATAATAATAATAATAATAATAATAATAATAATAATAATAATAATAATAATAATAATAATAATAATAATAATAATAATAATAATAATAATAATAATATGTTATCAACATCAACAATTAAGTGCCAGATCTTTTATTAGAACGAATAAAACTGGAACGATTCTTTATCCCTCTTTTGCCACAGATATTCTTGTGTGTCGAACCAGGTGAAAGTATCACTTACACAAAAGGTTCGGGGCTTTTGCTTCTCCTCTTGTGGAGAAAAGTCTCTTTGGGATCAGATAACTCCGCTGCTTTGTTTCATTCGCAATTGGACACCTGCTGGCTTTATTTTTTTTTTTTTGTTTCTGTTTTGTTTTTCCCGAAGGAAGACCCGGTTTTGTGTTTTCCGAATTCTTTTATTCTTTCAGTCTGAGATATTTCTACCCCCCAGCAACTGGTTTATGTTTTGGGTCGGTTTGCGTTTCTCTTGAAAGGATTGGAAAGAAAAATGAACGAAAGGGGTTCCTATAGTTTAAAAAAAATCAGTTTTATGTTTCAAGAAACACTTGGCTGTATTCTGGTTGATGTTCGAGGCTGGATCTAAGTCAAAAGTTTGTGTTTCTGTTTTTCACGTCTTTGTTTATCGTTACTGTCACTGATGTGTATTGCAAGAAAACGACAGCTTCCTAGCATTTGCAAATGAAAAGGTGGAAGACGTAAATCGCTGGGAGGAATAGTGCATAGCTTCAATTCTCAGAATCTGTTTAATTATTGAAAGTAATCCAAAATGTTTCTAGGGAAGAAAGAGTTCTCAGGGTATGTGAGTATAAGCACTTCTTATTAACATATTATCTGATTAATTTTAAGATATGCTTCATTTTGCCTGTTGCTACAATTAGCAATAAACACTGACTTGCATGAACCTATGCCCAGTAGGGGGTTAGTGCTGTCAGTGCACCTCGCGCGGTGCCTTGTTGGCATTACTTAAGGTTCTTTACAGCGTACCTTCGGCCCTTAGCTGCAACCCCTTTCGTTTCTTTTACTGTACTTCCTCTCATATTCTTTTTCTTCCATCCTATTTTCCACTTTCTCCTAACAATTGATTCCTAGTGCAACTGCGAGGTTTTCCTCCTGTTACACATTTCAAAACTTTTTACTGTCAATTTCCGTTTCAGCGCTGAATGACCTCATAGGTCCCAGTGCTTGGCCTTTGGCCTAAATTCTACATTCAGTTCAATTCAGCGCAGGGACCCGTGATGACAAAGATTTCTTCATGTTATTTCTCATTTGATTTTTTATTCAGAAACTCTGATTTTGGTAATACTCGGGTTGTATTGAATTGTAATTTTCCCAGCTACCGTTTTGTTTCTCATTGCTTTATCTACTTGTGAAGTCTTAACGCCAAAAAGAACGGTAATAAAAGAAATGGTAGGATATCAATTTCCAACATGGAGGACGTTACGTACCATCTCGGAACACGGATCGTGCGATTGAAAGCCCAGATTTTTTGAGGGGTAGGAATGGAGTTTATGACATTATACTATCGCTGTTAAACACAGAGAGAACATACACGTATTGTATTTTACTGTATGTAAATAGCAACTTTTGTTTCCGGAGAGTTTAAAAAAAAATCTTGCCTCATTTTTCCTTTTAGTTTTCTGTAAAAGAAAACTATTGTGCCAGCTTGTCTGTCCGTCCGCAATTTTTCTGTCCGCCCTCGGATCTTAAAAACGACTGAGGCTAGAGGGCTGCAAACTGGTATTGATCATCCAACCTCCAGTCATCAAACGTACCAAATTGCAGCTCTCTAGCCTCAGTAGTTTTTACTGTATTTAAGGTTAAAGTTAGCCATAATCGTGAACCTGGCAACGATATAGGACAGGCCACCACCGGACAGTAGTTGAAGTTTCATGGGCCGCGGCTCGTAAAGCATTACACCGAGACCACCGAAATATAGATCTGTTTTCTGCGGTCCTGATTATAGGCTGTACAGAAAACTCAATTGCGCCGAAGAAACTTCGTCGCATTTTTTCCCTTTTTGTTACTGTGAAGCACTGTAGGTCTTCAGAGGTTTTGGTTCCTATTATAAATCCTCGAGGGTGTCCAGAGGCTCAAAGGCTGAGAACTTTGGCAGTTTTCGCCGAATTTTAAACTTTCTCATTTTTGTATTTTCCTTTTATATTTTCTCTTTATATTTTGGGGCAATAGCGAAATATCTCTCCTGTCTGGATGGCTGTATTGCAGTATGGTACAATCCCCTATTGCGAAAAGAGGAGAAAATAACCATTCCTACTCCTTGGGTGGGTCGGGGTGTGGTTAGAGCAGTCAGTTTACCGCATATGGCGCACTGTAAGCTTTACTACAAGGGTGTTTGCAGCATCCCTTCAGCCTACAGCTGCACTCAATTTCTAGCCTCTTCCTTGACCTCCAATCCTGCTCCCTTTCTTTCATCTTGCTGTCCACCTTCTCTGACTATGAGCTATTACCTCTTCGGGCAACTGTGGGGTTTTCTCCCAGTTCCACCTTGAGCACCTTTATCTTCTAGGCCTCTATATCTTGCTGTCCAACCACTCTAACTCCCTCTTCTTATCTCCTTAAGCAGTTCTTCATTGGAGGGGTGGGCAGAGCTCTCGGCTAGCACGCTGTTGGCCCAGCGTTCAACTCTCCGACCGGCCAGTGGAGAATTAGAGGAATTTATTTCTGGTGATAGAAATTCATTTCTCGTCATAGTGTGGTTCGGATTCCACAATAAGCTGTAGGTCCCGTTGCTAGGTAACCAGTTGGTTCTTAGCCACGTAAAATAAATCTAATCCTTCGGGCCAGCCTTAGGAGAGCTGTTAATCAGCTCAGTGGTCTGGTTAAACTAAGATATACTTAATCTCCTTAAGCGCTGAATGACCGAAAGTGGCCGTTCAGTGCTTGGCTTGACAGCTTAAATCTGACAAAAAAAATCAAATCGAATAACCATTCTATATCTTGCTGTCCAACCACTCTAACTCCTTCTTCTTATCGTCTTCAGCACTGAATGGCCGAAAGTGCCCCTTCAGTGCTTGGCTTGACAGCTTAAATCTGACAAAAAAAAAAAAAAAAAATCAAACCGAATAACCATTCCGTAGATTCACAACAGCCCTCTGGAGTCAGTCATGCTCGCGAGTGGGCCGCATCGAGGCCTGAGACGCATTAACGACGCCATTAGCCTAATGGCATCTCCACATCCCTGTGGAAACAGAGACGCCTTTGAGTCCATCATCGCCAATTGCATATGAATCCGGTGTCATCTTCATTAGCGATTGGACTCCGGCATCAGAAAGCAATTGATCCGTTGCTGAGTCGATCTCCGTCAGTTGAATGAGGTCATCTCGCGGATTTGAGCGGAGTTGCTGAAAGCAATGGGATTTTGGGCGGGAGGGGGGAGGGGGCGGAACTGTAAGTAGGTGTATTTCTGGTCATCAGTTGTAAATTTGACGTGCAAAGTAATGCAAACGCGCTTATTGAATATGCATTAGTATGTATGTATGTGTGTATGTAGCCTATATATGATTAAATATATACACATACAAACATGCATAAATACATACATATATATATACACGTACATACATACACACACACACACACACACACACACACACATATATATATATATATATATATATATATATATATATATATATATATATATATATATATATATATAGGCTATATATATATATATATATATATATATATATATATATATATATGTATATATATACGAGTATATATAATATATAATATATATATATATATATATATATATATATATATATATATTATATATATATATATATACATATATATATATATATATATATATATATATATATATATATATATATATATATATACATACACATACATACATATATATATATATATATATATATATATATATATATATATATATATACAGTATACATATACATATATACACGTATGTGTGTCCGTGCATAGTTGACCATGCGTATGATACATGTCATATTCTGAGTATGGTTTGAAGCAAACTCTTTAAATAAGCAAACCTTTCGAAAAGTGTAGCTGGCAGAAGGTCAAGAAAAATTGTATTAATATGTGCATAGCTCAAATCATCATCATCATCATCATCATCGTCATCGTCGTCACTGAATGGAAAACCAATTTCCTTGTGGAAAATGGCTATCATTCATCAACAAGTTTTCTCATCATCCCATTAAAGGAAGTTTTATGACAATCTCCGATAATTATTATCCCAAGGAAAATGTATTTTTTTTTGTATCAGGTTTAAAATTTGCCTCATCAAAGGAGGAAGATTTAGGATCATCATCTTTGTTCAGAGGCATCAAGTTTTTTTTGGATAATTGGCAGATAACTAAACGTGGTAACGAGGTAACACATATATACATATACATATATATATATATACATATATATATATATGTATATATATATATATATATATATATACATATATATATATATATATATATATATATATATATATATATATATATATATATATATATATATGATAATAAAATAGATATATCGATGGGTGCATAGATCGACAATCTCCTCAGTAATTTCCATGCTAACAACATATCGCTGTTATCTGAACAACACTGCGTGATGTTTTATGGCAATTTCCGCTGTACAAATTTAAATCAATTTCTGAAAGCGGTTCACAGCTTGCATGACAGTTTGCTTGATATCTGTCGTTGGTTTTGGCATTTAACAATTTGTACACAGTGCTGTACATGCATGTAAATTCCTATGTATGTATACAGAAATACAGGGCATGTCATTAACTGGAGTGGGGCGGAGTTGGTTTTCAAAAGTAGCTGTCCGTACAAAAGAGGGATGCTGGAATCTGCTATCATCAATCAAACCAACAATATGAACCTGTCAGGAGGACATTGGAAATCGGATGACATCGACACCTTAATCCTCAAACCCCTCATGAAGAAGATGACCCAGGAAACGCGACCGCCAGATCCATCGCCAAACGGGAGCTAATGAGGCCAAAAACCACTAGGGAATTTGGCCATTCTCCTCCTTAAGAAACGCCACCTCCATAACATCGGAGGCCTAGGGCCACACCTTTATGTTTTTGTATATATACCATTGTAACTTTCCACCTGTCCATATTCTACCAGTGAACAGGGGCACAGAAGCTAGTGCCCGAAATATATGGTTTCAACGTTTAAATAGTGTTTTATGGGCCTTCTTATATTCATATATATATACTGTATATATATACTGTATATATATATATATATATATATATATATATATATATATATATATATATATATATATATATATATATATATATATATATGTGTGTGTGTGTGTGTGTGTGTGTATGTTTGTATCCGTGTCTGAGTATAATTGCGCGTGCGTGTACCATGTCTTAACATGGCTCTTGTCTTTCATTCAAGCATAAAATCTCACACACTCACACACATACATTTTCTCTATTTCTCACTATTGGAACCCTTTGTTAAAGTTCCTATAAACCTATATCCTCCCTCTATATCCTTCAGAACACTTCCATAATTCCTAGAAGTCCTGTGGTATTGGAATTCCCATTCCAAAACGTAACATATAGTAGATCTTTCCAGGGTCAATGGCGCAGAACTTAATCGATGACGGAATCTTGGTATTAACCTTTCCGGGTTTTAGTTTTCTGAAAAGAAAACTATTGCGCCGGCTTTGTTTGCACGTCCGCACTTTTTTCTGTCTGCACTTTTTGTGTCCGCCTTCAGATCTTAGAAACTACTGAGGCTAGAGGGCTGCAAATGGGTATGTTGATCATCCACCCTCCAATCATCAAACGTACCAAATTGCAGCCCTCTAGCCTCAGTAGTTTTCATTTTATTTAAGGTTAAGGTTAACATTAATCGTGCGTCTGGCAACGATATAGGCCAGGCCACCATAGAGCCTTAGTTAGATTCACGAGCCGCGGCTCAGACAGCATTATACCGAGACCACCGAAAGATAGATCTATTTTTGATGGCCTTGATTATACGCTGTACAGAATTGTGTCGATTTGTCTGACTACTTTTTTTTTGGATTGAGGTTCTGATAAGGTATTACTGTTATTAATATTATCATATTTGCCGTTGCTGTTGTTTGGTGATCTATTTTATCTGTTCATCTGAGCACTCGATCACCCCCTTCATTTGCTTTCAGGCGCTGTTGTGACCCATTGCCATCCATACCAAACAGTTTTGAGTCACTCTGCATCTTAGATATACAGTGCTTTTAGACACTTCAAAAGCTTACCTCCGCACCGTTTCCTGGGTCTACACACACGCACGCACGCACACACACGCACACACACACACACACACACACTCCTCCAAGACACACTGGTGAGCCTTCCATATGAAGCCAGGTAATATTTTGGAAGCTTTCTGCACGAGGGATTTATCCAGGATTCAGAGGTTTTAGCGGGAAAGTTGAAGCAGTGAGCATTATGTTTCTTATAAAAAGTATATATATATATATATATATATATATATATATATATATATATATATATATATATATATATATATATATATATATATATATATATATATATATATATTACATACTCATTTATCCTTTATTACTTTCCCCTTACCCTCTTTACCACGAATACTTTCTCTCTCTCTCTCTCTCTCTCTCTCTCTCTCTCTCTCTCTCTCTCTCTCTCTCTCTCTCTCTCTCTCATATACATACATACATATATATACAGATATCCCTACATACTCATTTATCCTTTATTATCTACTTTCCCCTTAACATTCTTTGCCACGAGTACTCTCTCTCTCTCTCTCTCTCTCTCTCTCTCTCTCTCTCTCTCTCTCTCTTCCTCCAGTTATATCAACGACTTCCCTCAGTTCTGCTTTCCTTCTCCAATTCCTTCCGTGACGCCGGCGTCTAATTCTGCCCATACGTCACCTGGAGCCCTTCTTAGAAATACCTCCATATTTCCCCACCGTATTTATCAGCCTCTTCCTTCCTCTTCCTTCCCATAATCTCTTCGTGCTCTCCAACTGCTTCCTGTTCCATGCTTCATCGGATAATTCTTACCACCCTTACATCTCTCCTCTGGGTAACGTTCCGCCGAGCGAGCTGAGATATAGAAGACATTGCATTTTACATCTCCTGTTTTGCCCAGATCGGAACCGTCACTTGACCTGCTCAGTCCCGGTGGGAAATTCCTGAGATGTCTGCTAGTATTGCAGCAGCCCCATTTTTTTTTTGCCATGGTCCTAGCTTAGGTTAGGTTAAGGATTAACTGGCGGTAATTTGGATGTGGGAAACGTCATGAGATTATTTTCAAGAAAATTCTATGGTTAGTTTTTGAGATATGGCGTCCCGCTTTTTTCAGGGAAAGGTCCCTCCCGGTACTCGGTTACATTTCGGGAAAATGCGCCCAGGTCAGTGATTTATTTCCTTTCAGTTTGTTTTTTGGGTTTCTTTAGATGGACAACGAAGGATGTTGTAGATGTATTTATTTCTTTTAATGTTAATTTTTTTTTTATTTGTTTTGATTGGGTAGGAAGGATACTTTGTTGGTATATACTTTCTTTTTCATTATAACGTTTATGTTTATTGCTTTATTGAGAAGCGGAGTTTTTTGTAAAAAGTAACATTTCTAAAAAAAAACACAATTGATTAATATTTACGTAATTGTTTTTTCTTGTATTTATTCTACTTTGCATTTGAATATCTTCTCTTTGAACAATGTTTCCCATATTTTATCAAGTAATTTGCAGTCCCTTTAAATATGTTAGGTGAATAAATTGAAAATGGTGAAGATTACGGTAAAATTTCCGGAGCGATTTATTTTACAAATTTATGCTAGGCAGTCAGATATGGCCCATGGACACAAAAAAAACTAAATAAGGGACCAATGGACTCCCATTTACGAAAATTCACCTCACTTTATGAAAGGTCTGAAACACCACAAAATGCTTTGTATTCCTTTTTAAAATACATAGAAAATCAAACTTGTTTGTTAACAAGTAAAATATGCGCCGAAGTTTCTTCGGCGCAATCGAGTTTTCTGTACAGCGTATAATCAAAGCCACCGGAAATAGATCTATCTTTCGGTGGTCTCGATATAATGCTGCATGAACCGCGGCCCGTGAAACTTTAACCTTTGGGCCGGTGGTGGCCTGTCCTATATCGTTGCCAGAAGCACGATTATGGCTAACTTTAACCTTAAATAAAATAAAAACCACTGAGGCTAGAGGGCTGCAATTTGGTACGTTTCATGACTGGGGGGTGGGCGATCAACATACCAATTCGCAGCCCTCTAGCCTCCTCAATAGTTTTCAAGATCTGTGGGCGGACAGAAAAAGTGCGGACAGAAAAAGTGCGGACAGAAAAAGTGCGGACAGGAGGAGTGCGGACGAACAGACAAAGCCGGCGCAATAGTTATCCTTTACAGAAAACTAAAAACACCGAAACATTTTACAGGTCCTTTGAAAACCGAGGCCTCTTGGGCAGCAGGAGAGGCACCGGAGAGAATTATTGGCAAGAGACGCCCTTCGGCCCTCGACTGCTACAAATCTAATCGGCGCTTTGTGTATCTCTTGCCCGTTGCCTTGAGCCGGGCAGTTAGCGAGGGATTTATCCCGCCGGCGCTGAGAGACCCTCAGCTCAGGGGAATTGCTTCCGCGGAAAATGTGGTTCCCATACGCTCTCTATGTCTGTCTGTATGCCTGTTTGGCTCTGTCTGTGTCGAAGATTTCTTTGTTTATTGTCTGGAGTTTGGGAGGTGGGTTATTAATTGCAGATGAATGTCTCTCTCTCTCTCTCTCTCTCTCTCTCTCTCTCTCTCTCTCTCTCTCTCTCTCTCTCTCTCTTTAGCTGTTCTTTATCTTTTGGAATGTAAAATGCTACATGAGGAAGGTTATTTAGAGAATCTTAAATTAAATAATTCTCTCTCTCTCTCTCTCTCTCTCTCTCTCTCTCTCTCTCTCTCTCTCTCTCTCTCTCTCTCTCTCTCTCTCTTTTAAGATTTTCATAGGCAATTAGAGTTCAGAAGTTTTATAGGGAGGGCTGGTGGAAATAGTAAAATACAACTCTCTCTCTCTCTCTCTCTCTCTCTCTCTCTCTCTCTCTCTCTCTCTCTCTCTCTCTCTCTCTATCCATTTATCTATCTATCTATATATATATATATATATATATATATATATATATATATATATATATATATATATATATATATATATATATATGAATATAAGAAGGCCCATAAAACACTATTTAAACGTTGAAACCATATATTTCGGGCACTAGCTTCTGTGCCCCTGTTCACTGGTAGAATATGGACAGGTAGAAAGTTACAATGGTATATATACAAAAACATAAAGGCCTCCGATGTTATGGAGGTGGCGTTTCTTAAGGAGGAGAATGACCAAATTCCCTAGTGGTTTTTGGCCTCATTAGCTGGAATCTGCTATCATCAATCAAACCAACAATATGAACCTGTCAGGAGGACATTGGAAATCGGATGACATCGACACCTTAATCCTCAAACCCCTCATGAAGAAGATGACCCAAGAAACGCGACCGCCAGATCCATCGCCAAACGGGAGCTAATGAGGCCAAAAACCACTAGGGAATTTGGTCATTCTCCTCCTTAAGAAACGCCACCTCCATAACATCGGAGGCCTAGGGCCACACCTTTATGTTTTTGTATATATACCATTGTAACTTTCTACCTGTCCATATTCTACCAGTGAACAGGGGCACAGAAGCTAGTGCCCGAAATATATGGTTTCAACGTTTAAATAGTGTTTTATGGGCCTTCTTATATTCATATTACACTGTAGTATTACAGGAATAGACATTCATATATATACATACATATATATATATATATATATATATATATATATATATATATATATATATATATATATATATATATATATATATATATAGTATATATGAGTGTGTGGGTATCTCTCTCTGTCTGTCTGTCTGTCTCTCTCGATATGTCTATCTATCTATCTATCTATCTATCTATCTATCTATCTATCTATCTATCTATCTATCTATATATATATATATATATATATATATATATATATATATATATATATATATATGTATATATATATATATATATATATATATATATATATATATATATATATATATACAGTATATATGACTGTGTGGGTATCTCTCTCTCCCTCACTCTTTCTCTCTCTCTCTCTCTCTCTTCACCCGGAAGTCAAGTATCATGATTCCGGGTCACTGCACTTCTCACAGAAGCTGACTTGACGCATAACACCGGAGCTGATGTCTTTTATGTCCTTCTTTCCCGGGAGAAAAAAAAAGAAGTTTATCTCAGTTCTTAAACGAACTTTTTTTTTTGTGACCCTGGGAATATTCGCCCTTCGGACCAAATTCCTTTCTTTGGTGGGCAATATCTGTTCATTATTGGTCGAATTATTGCTATTTACAAGGAGCAGACACTATAGAAAAAATATAAGCGGTGAGATAATTACATTTATTAGACAAAGACTCTTGAGTTATTTGGTTTTTCTTGAGGTCTTCCAATCTTTATTGGTATAATTGCGTCCATGGATGATACCTGAGCAGGAAATGCTGATTATCATTGCACTCAGTGTCATTATCATCGTCATTATTTTCGTTATCTGTAACTGCACACTCAACACTACTTCTGTAATAATTTGTTATTATTATTATTATTATTATTATTATTATTATTATTATTATTTTTATTATTATTATTATTATTATTATTATTATTATTATTATTATTATTATTATTATTTTAAATCACATGAAACCATTAATTATTATTATTATTATTATTATTATTATTATTATTATTATTATTTTAAACCAGATGAAACCATTTATTATTATTATTATTATTATTATTATTATTATTATTATTATTATTATTATTATTATTATTATTATTATTTTAAACCAGATGAAACCATTAATTATTATTATTATTATTATTATTATTATTTTAAACTAGATGAAGCCATTAACCATTATTATTATTATTATGATTATTTTAACCCACATTACAGAACATGCTTATCCATCACGTTTAATCAGATGCAGCCTTTCAATAAGAACCACTCTTACTGAACGCGCTTACTACACAGTACAAACTAACGACGGACTGAAATACAGAATGAACTTTTTCCCCGAGAACATTCCCCCAACTAAAAACGTTTGGGCAAACGCTGCCTCCAATCCGCTTCTCCAGAAGAGCGCAAACGTCCCTCTCCATCCGGAAGTTTTTGCTCAACCATCAGCGTCTCGAACGACTCGCATCCAGCCACCGTAATCCCCGAGTTCTGGGTAGATGGCGCGAAATATCCTGCCAGGATATCCCCAATGATCGGCGGCGTCTATTACCAATATCCTTTCTCGCGGATTCCTGTAGACGAAGCCGAGCGAAAATTCCCAGCCGACGAGAGAACGGGGATTTTACGTCGGCCGGATCGACGAGACTTTCGACGAATTTCCCGAAGTTTTGGCTCCCCCCCACCCCTATCAACTCGAGCCGGGAGCGGCGTCGAGGGAGGGGGCGAAACGACCAAGAAGTGGAAGCGGATGATTAGCGAACTTTCGCGTCAGAAGATGGACGAAGGGGAAGCCGTGATGGTGATTGATTGAATACTGAATTGGAATAGGTGTTGATGGGGAGAGGCTTTGCGGAGAATCCGATCTTAAAACGCCTTTCATGACAATTGATGAAATGATGCGAAGGAGACAGCGACGCGTAATCTAACGTAGAGTAAATGTAAAAGGGAAATATTTTTTCAGTATAATAGGCTAAACAGCAGATGTAATATAAGGTGGAGAAAAACGATCGGTTGGAAAACAACGAATTTCAACTACGAAAAAGAATTCTGTGATTGTATCCGAGTTAATAATTAATCCCTTTATTCCTTTTATCGTACCTCCGTTCATATTTTCGTTCTTCCATCTTACTTTCCACTCTTTCCTAACATTATTGTTTCCATAATATTTTCAGTGCTGAATGACCTCACAGGCCCCAGCTCTTGGCCTCTGGCCTAAATTCTATATTCCAGTTTCAGTTATTCCGATTTAATGATGGATAAGAGATATAGCAAGTGTCAAGATAATAATAACTTATGCTGATATTTGAGGTTAAAGGACATCTTACTTTCACCAGACCACTGAGCAGCTGATTAACAGCTCTCCTAGAGAGGGAGGGCTGGCCCGAAGAATTAGATTTATTTGACGTGGCTAAGAACCAACCGGTTACCTAGCAACGGGACCTACAGCTTACTGTGGAATCCGAACCACATTATAGCGAGAAATGAATTTCTATCACCAGAAATAAATTCCTCTTATTCTTCATTGGCCGGTTGGAGAATGCTGATATTTAAGAACCGTTATTAACCATAAAGCCCAAATAAAGAAATATAGAGAAACGGATAATGAAGGATGGTAAACGAGGAAATGAACTGCAAAATGAAGAAGTAACGAAGGAAGAAAATCCCAAATCCTTTCACTTCCTTCCGGTTCCTTCCCTCGACGTCTGGTTGTGTGTTGACACGGCTTTTTTTTTGGGGGGGGGGGAGGGGGCAGCCTCTGCTCTCTTTGCTCTTTTGCCATGGCCTGGTGTCAGTTTGTCGCTTTCTTGCTGAGAGAGAGAGAGAGAGAGAGAGAGAGAGAGAGCGGGGGTGGGGGACTGATACCAAGTGCAATCCTTCACACATTTTTCCAACTCCCGTTTCAGGATCGCTCAGCTCAGTTATTTGTTCCTTCTCTCTCTCTCTCTCTCTCTCTCTCTCTCTCTCTCTCTCTCTCTCTCTCTCTCTCTCTCTCTCTGTTAGGCAGTACTTGAAATAAATGTTTGCCTTCGATTTGCTCAGGAATTTTCTTTTGTTCGGTTTGAAGCGAATGTTTTTTACATTTCTGTACCGTACATGTCAGTTTTAACGTTTTTATTTATCAATTTTGCAGTTTGGTGGAAAAGGCAGTTTTAAGAGAGAGAGAGAGAGAGAGAGAGAGAGGAGAGAGAGAGAGAGAGAGAGAGAGAGACAGACAGACAGACAGAGAGAGAGAGAAATGACTTTCAGTTGGGCAACTCGGCTGAAGGTTTAACAAAGAGGCTCCAAGAAGGTTTTCTACCCATGAAAGAAAAAATTTTTCTTCCTCTTCGCTTCAGATTTTTTTTTTTTTTTTTTTTGTCAGATTTCTGCTCTGACGGACACCTGGAATCTTGACAGGCCTTGGAAGGTCTTGAGAGAAGAGTGCTTTTGAAAATATAAAGGTTTTATCTTACATCCATTATAAATCCAACTCTTAGTGGCTAAAGAGAAATATACTTTTGCTTATTTTTCTCTAGCGGGCCACTTTCAAAATCAAACGAGGCCAATTTTGGCCCACGGGCATGGGGTTGGACGGCCCTGATATAGGGTATATCTATCTATCTATCTATCTATCTATCTATCTATCTATCTATCTATCTATATATATATATATATATATATATATATATATATATATATATATATGCAGTATTTTAATATTCCTCAAGAAAACAGTTTGTGTTAGCAACACAGCATTAGTGTCGAAGTGATTAAGAGTAAATCTATAACAATCATCAACATTACTTTGTTACAATTTAAACTTGCTTGTGCACAAACATAATTTTCATATGCATTATGCTTGAAGAAATACATTTTGCAACGGCTTTTCATCATTTTCAAACTAACTATTACTCAATGTTGCCTGAGAATTCATGTTTTCGCGCAAACAGCAACACTTACACCGTACCTATAGAAACACAACCCGAAGCTTTCAAAGCAACCGTAGCTTTTATTCCTGTCAATTTGACCTTAATTCACGCTCTCCTCAAATTAGAAGTCATTCTTACCTACGGGAAAAGCTCAGTGAAAAGTCAATTACCGAGTAGTCGAGGAGGAGACCCAATCTAATTACCACATGTCTCGGGTGTGGCGGGAAGGGGGGGGGGGGCGGGATGTGGGGGAGTGAGGCGGGAAGGCGGGGGTGGGGTGGGGTGAGGGGGTAGACCCGACCTACATAGCTCAATGGACGAACCCAAACCACAACAAAACCTACCTTTTGTTGTATACTTGAGTCGTTTGTTGTATAATTATGTATGTCCGTTCAATGGTAATGGTTGTTTATTGTTATTATGGAGAACTGCTGTTAAGGTTTTATTATATATTTATGGTTTGTACTGTTAACGTTTTCTGATGCCTTCTGTATAACAGCGAGTCTAGTTTCTGTAACTGAATTGTCAGTATCACCATGGATCCTTGTCTGGGAATAAACTACGCTTAAAATATACCCCAACGTTTATTTGGACCTCTGATAATATATTACATGGCGCAGTGAGTGTCGAGGTCTACGTGGCGAAATACACCGTTGGAAAGGAAGACTTGCAATGGCTACTGCATTGGAACTCGGTGAAGAGGCACTCCTTTTAACGAAAGAGGACATTCAGCAGCTTACTCGTGACGAGATTGTAAATTATCTCCGTGTTTTGAATGTGCCTTTCAGCCCCAAGGACAGTACAGTGAGACTGAACAGCCTCCTCCAAGGTGCTATTAGAAAGGCTAAAAGGACTGAAACGGATGACGGAAGCAAGAAACACGAGGACGCAAATACAGGTTCAAGTGATTCAATGATGATCATGGTGCAAATGCTGCAACAGCAGATGAAACTTCAGGAGGATCGATTTTTGCGCGAGCAGGAACGTCGGGATCGTGAACAGGAACGTCGTGATCGTGAACTTACTGCTCTTCTTAACCGATTTGGATCTACTACCCCTAGTGGGGCAGAAGATACTCCTGGGGACCCCCGTCGAAATATTCCTGCGAAAATTTCTATACGGCCTCCAGAGTTGCTTGAGGATGGTGTTACCTTAAAATCATTTAAAAGGTGGGAAGCCAGTTGGAAGAACTATGCTCAAGTTGCAAAGCTGAGTGAGAAACCTAGGGAGGATCAAATAGCCACCTTTTGGTCGTTTTGCAAGCCTGATTTCCTGCAACGGGTTCGTCATGCGGTTGAGATTCCTTTAGACACGGCTTTGTCGCTGAATGAGGTAATTGAGCAAATTAAAAAGCATCTCAAGGACCAGCGGAATGTTACAGTGGACAGATACAAATTAGTCAGAAGGAAGCAAGATGCTGGTGAGTCTTTTGATGACTTTTTAGTTGATCTTCGTGAGCGAGCAGAGGACGCCAACCTTGCAGATATGACTTCTGATGAGTGGATCACTACCCTCATTGTAGTGCAGCAGATAATTGCATATTTCATAAGAATCGTTCAGATAGTGAAACAAGCATGAAATTTTGCACAAGTGCTCTTTAAAGTTCCCTCTATCAGAAAAGGGCGCTGGCCACGCAAAAAATTTAATATGGCGGCCAAATTCCAAGATGGCGGCCAGTATCGACAGATTTTGGCTAATTTTTCACTAGAATGGCATGTATTTGCTTCTAGCAATATGGTAAAGCTCTTCCATACTATTTCTTGTGAATATTATGTTTCTGTAGCTTCCCAGTACAGTTTACCTTTAAATATGGGGGCTATATGGCTGCCAAGAAAAGGTAGAAACAATAATTATAATGAGAAATAATGCCCGTTCAACAATTATCGTTTTAAGCATGGATCTTGGTTTCTGTGGTTTTAGATCCTAATGAGGCCATCTCTTTCGAATAACTCATCAATTTTGAAGGAAAATTAATAAATGTAAAAGAGTGTATGTCTGCACACAACCAGGGCACACTGGTGACATCACTGCTGTGTAACTCAGCATGGGGTTCAGTGCCAGCTAATCCAGCTTTACTAATCCTGTAGTCTTAGACTAGTAGTTGTAGTATAGTTTAGTTTAGTGTCCCAAATGCTTTCTAACAGCCCCAGACCAGCTATAGTTAGATAGCCGCACCTGAATAGACAGGATGTGCCAGCGCGGGAGAGCCGAGCCAAGGGTATGGGGGCTGTACATGATGGTTCATGTACTTACCCGGATGGTGTACAGATCACACGGGACTTAAATGGCACTGGATGAATGATCGGGCTAGGTGTAGGGAGACCGAACCTAGTTGAATCCCATACAGGAATGTGTGCTTTGTTTAAGGTGGTAAAAGGATAACCCCTCGGCCTTAATCAAAAGTGAAATCATGGCAGAATGTGATGCCAATCCAATATTGAGCAGTAGAAAAACAAACTGGAGTTTGTGTTGTCTTTGTCAGAAGGACAAAAGAGGTGAGCACTTGACATCACCTCCAAGTCATCATGTCCTAGACCATGATGGGTACACAATGCTGGCAAGGAACATTCCCATGTTCAGTGAAATTAATGAAATGCCACTGATAATGGATCCAGCAAGGCTGGATGAAGGTGATGGCATAGAGGCCACTCTCAGGAAAAATGCAGCAAAATACCATGTGAACTGTCGCTTGTTGTTTAACAACACTAAACTGGACCGTGCAAGAAAGCGACAATCCAATGACCAGACCAGCAACACTGAGACTAGTCGTGCAAAACTGCGCCGAACCAGTCATGACAATGAAGTTTGCATTTTCTGTGAGAAAGTGGCACCTGCATCTGATCTCAGACAGGCTAGTACTAAGGGCCTTGACTTGAAATTGCGTGAATGTGCAGAGATACTTAGTGATGGCAAGCTCCTTGCTAAATTGACTGGTGGGGATGTCATTGCACAGGAGTTTAAGTATCACCATGCCTGTCTTTGTGCCCTCTACAACAGAAAAAGGTCCTACCTGAGGAGCCTTGAGAAAGACCAAGGTAGCACTGAGTCAGAATCAGATGTGTATCCACTAGTTCTGTCAGAACTGATGACATACATTGTTGAAAACAACCTTTGTTCAGATGATCCAGTCACATTTCGGCTGGCAGATATTTGCCACCTCTACCAACAACGTCTGGAACAATTAGGTGTAGAGTCACCAAGTGTAAATTCCACGAGACTCAAAGACAAACTTCTGGCAGAAATTCCAGAACTTGAGGCTCATAAATCTGGCAGAGATGTATTACTTGCATTTCAAAAGGATGTGGGAAAAGCACTTGCTCAATCATCTGATCTTTCAGAGGCAGTTATCATTGCTAAAGCAGCAAATATTCTCAGAAAGTCTATACTTGATCATCAGTCACGGTTTGATGGCACATTTTCTGAGGCTTGTGTACGAAATTCTGTGCCTCCTCTCCTGCTCCAGTTTGTAGGGATGATTGAGCATGGGGCTGACATCAAGTCACAGTTACGATTTGGAGCATCAAAGTCAGACCAGGCCATTGCACAGCTCATGCAGTTCAACTGCTACTCCCGATACAAAGAGGGAGCAACAACTCATAGACACTCCAAAGACAGAGAAACACCATTCCCAGTCTACATGGGACTCTCAGTCTATGCCAAAACCAGGAAGAGAAACCTGGTTGAAATGCTACATCAGTATGGCCTCAGTATCTCTTATGACAGAGTACTGGAGGTCTCTGCACAGTTAGGAGATGCCACAGTTAGCAAATATGTGGAGGAGGGTGTGGTCTGTCCCCCAGTACTGCGAAAAGGGTTGTTCACCACTGCAGTGATGGACAACATCGACCACAACCCATCTGCAACTACTGCCACTACCTCCTTCCATGGAACTAGCATCTCCATATTTCAGCACCCCACCAAGGAGAACACTGGACAGGAAAGACAGCAACTAAAGTTTGCACCTGAGAAAGTGAGGTCGGTGCCTGAATTGCCGGACACATTCACAAACATCTCACCAGCTTCCTTTCAAACAAAGAACCCTGTGCCACCAAACACTGCAATACCAAAGCCACCCACAGATATCTTGGGGCCACAGCTTGCACTGGAGTATCAGTGGCTAGACAAGGTCATAGTCACCCAGGAAATAGATGATGCAGTGAATCTGACGTGGTCAGCTCATCACGCTTCAATGAAGAGAAGCCCAGAATTTGAAGTAACCATAACTTCATTGCTTCCTCTCCTGCGTGATCAGGCTCATTCTGTTGCTACGATCAAACACGTGATGCAGAAAGTGCAGGATGTCACTGATTTTCTGAACCCTGGCCAGATACCCATAATCACAGCTGATCAGCCAATCTATGCCGTAGCAAAGCAGGTGCAGTGGCAGTGGCCTGATCAGTATGGCGAAGACAAGTATCTGGTAATGTTTGGTGGTCTGCACATTGAGATGGCAGCAATGACATCTCTTGGTACTCTTCTTCATGGCAGTGGTTGGACAGGAGCTCTGGTGGAGGCAGGAGTTGCTTCATCTGGAACTGCAGAATCCTTCCTGTCAGCTGCAAGTGTAACCAGGACACGGCAGATGCACCAGGTTACAGCCTCTAGTTTGTACAAACTCCTGAGGACAGCATACACTGACTACTGTGCTGAGAAAGCAAACAACAATGAGCAGGCATTAGAGTTTGAGGAGTGGTGTGACCTTCGAAGACAGCAGAGTCCACAGTTCCACTTCTGGCACATGGTGTTGTCTATGGAACTTGTGATATTCCTACTGATCAGGTCCTTCCGTGAGGCCAATTTTGTCCTCTACTGCCAGGCATTGCATGAGCTGATACCCTACTTCTTTTCCAACAATAATACAAACTATGCTCGTTGGCTGCCTATTCACCTCAGGGACATGCTTACCCTAGAGAGTTCACACCCAGAGTTGCACAAGGAGTTCAAGGCTGGCAACTTTGTTGTGCACAAGACCAGTCGCCAGTTCTCAGCAATGGCTCTTGACCAAGCTCATGAGCAGACCAATGCCTTTATAAAGGCTGATGGCGGAGCCATTGGGCTGACTGAAGATCCGTCAGCACTCAGAAGATGGATGGTGGCTGGCCCAGAGATCATCCGCTTGGTGTCTGCATACGAAACAGAGGTTCAAAGTAAGGAGTCTAATGAGCAGACAACACACCATGAACAAACACCTCATGCGCAGAAGACATTCTTGGAGAGAGTCAGCAAGCTGTCATTGGCTTTGCAACACTTGGGAAGTCCTTTTCAGGAAGAGAGCCAGGATCTGTATTCCATTGACAACAAAGACATTGCCCACCCCAGCTCAGCAGAACTTCTACAGACACACCTTGACAGAGGCCGCACTAAATTTCAGAAGTTTTCAGACTCTTTGGCAAACAATGCAGTCTCCTTCTATGAGCCGATAAAGAAGAACAGAACTGACTTCTTCAGGCAAGAAGCTGCTCCTGTAGAACAGTCAAAGCAGAAACTTCTGAAGGAGGATTGCCAGCTTTTCTCAAAGCTATTTATATCCTGTCAGAGCCGTGAATGTGATCTGCAGGAATTCTTCCAGCACGAGAATCAAACATTCCCAGCTTCCCTTAGTGAGGGTGGTAGGCTGTACACATGTCAGAAGTCTCAGCTGACCTCGGTCCTGGAGAGTCATGTTACACTAGAAGACAAAGAACCAAAGACTGATGTCCTCATTGTAGATGGATCAGCTTTGGTCCATGCCTTGCCACCAAAGAAAGGAAAGACCTTTGAGGGCTATGCACTTTGCGACTTCTTGCCTGTGATACAATCCTATAGCAGCAAGTACACATCATCACATCTTGTATTTGATGTATACAATACATCCAGCCTCAAAGCTGAGACCAGGCTCCAACGTGGTCAAGGAGGAAGGCGCAAGGTGACAGACAAGAACACAATTCCATCCAACTGGCGCAATTTCTTAAGACACGATGCCAACAAGACAGAGTTGTTCCAGTTCCTGGCAGACAAAGTTGCCCAGATGTCTGCCACAAATGTTGTCATTGCCACGAAAGGGTCTGCTGTCCTCAGCACTCATGAGGCTAGTCTTCAGGGACTGGAAAAGTGCTCTCATGAGGAAGCTGACACCCGCATCTTTCTCCATGCCAAATATGCCACAGAACATGGAGCCAAGACCATCACGGTTAAAGCAAATGACACAGATGTTCTTGTCGTTGCAGTCAGTGCTTTCTCCACTCTCCACAATCTAGGGCTAGAGAAGCTATGGGTGGCATTTGGCCAAGGCCAGAGCCTGCGCTGGATTGCTGTGCATGACCTGTGCAACTCTCTGGGCCAGGAGAAGGTGAATGGCATGCTCTTCTTCCATGCGTTCACAGGCTGTGATACAGTGTCAGCCTTCCGGAGCAAGGGCAAGAAGACCGCCTGGCAGACATGGAACATCTTTCCAGAGGCCTCCACTGTGTTCTCCAAACTGAGTCACTACCCTCTCAGAGTGGAAGAGAGTGACCTGAAGGTCCTGGAGAGGTTTGTCATACTTATGTATGAAAGATCCAGCACTGCTGGCACTGTGGATGAGGCTAGACTTGATATGTTTGCCAGAAAACAAAGGGCATATGAGGCCATTCCACCAACCAGGGGAGCTCTCCTCCAACACACCAAGCGTGCTGCGTACCAGGCTGGTTGTGTGTGGGGGCAGGCCACCCAGTGTCAGCCACAGCCAGAGAACCCTGCTGAGTGGGGATGGCAAAAGTCTGGGGAAGCATGGCAAGTCCTCTGGACAACCAACTCGCCCTTAGCCAAGAGTTGCCAACAGCTTACCAAATGTGGATGCAAAGCAGGCTGTCGGGAAAGGTGCAAGTGCTACAAGCTGGGTCTTCCCTGCACAGCTCTGTGCACTTGCAAATGTGAAGTCTAGATAAATATTGCCCTCTCTTCAGTAGATAATCTAGCTTGAGCATCCAACGTGTCATGCTATGCCTACTTTCTTATCCTCGAATTTTTCAAAGGTGTAGGTTGAGAGACCTATACATAGATTGGTTGCGTTTAGTCCGTATTTCTCTTCTTTTCTTTTTATGGTTACAGTCTTAGACACAATGTTGTATGTGACCATACCATTACTATTTCAGTTGAAAATAGCATATTAGTTAAACTGTCTGATCACATGAATATACCATTAAATAAAAACAGTTGGTCTCTATGTCTGCTAGCGCTGTGGATAGAAAAAAAAACTTTTATGGCAACCATTTTGTACGCCATCTTGGTTACAATTCATTTAGTAAGGGTTTTCAATAAAATGTGTGGTATGGAACATTTTTATAACCTAAAAGTCGAGGTTTAAAAAAAAAAAACTGGCATATTCCATCCAATAGATGCTCCCAAACCAGTGAATCTCAACATAGATGGCGGCCATTTTGAAAAATAGCCGCCATCTTGAATTTTCAGGTGGCCAGCGCCCTTTTCTAAGAGAGCGTAGTCTTAGGAATGTTTGTGCCAAATTTCATGCTTGTTTCACTATCTGAACGATTTTTACAGCAATCTGCTGCACTATTGTATCTGGTGTACGAGACGAGGAAACGAGACAAGAGCTTTTAAGTAAAAAACCCACTCTTAGCCTTGCTGATACTATTTCTCTTTGCCGTAACCGCGAGTTAGCAGAGAGAGCAGACAAGCGTCTCAGTACAGAAAGTGCCATTAATGCAGCCAGATTCAAGCAGCGTGGTAGAAGCAGGAGTACTAACCGAAGGATTCACCGTGGATCACCTTAAGAGGAGCGACTGAAATGTCGGAAGTGCGGTTTTCCACCTCACCAGACTGGCAGATTGTGTCCTGCAGTAGGGAAAACCTGCCACTATTGTGGATTCTCTGGACATTTGAGTAAAGTTTGCGAAAAACAAAAGAAGGGAAAAGAAGCTGCACTGTCACCAAAATTTGGAAAGGTAAAACACATGGCAGAAATTTCGTTTCGTGGCCAGGAACGGCCAGTACTCCCCATTGAATTTCATCACCCGAAGACAGGTTATCTTGCTAAGATGAATGTGATTGCTGATACAGGTGCCCAGACGACTGTTGCTGGCATGGGGATGTTGCATTCTCTTAGACTACGGAGGAAGGATCTGCAGAATTACGAGGAACACCTTGTGAGTGTTAATGGGAAGAGACTGAGAATTATTGGCGGAATTGACTTGTTGCTGAAGATTGGTGATATGCATTGCATGGAAAATATAATATTTTGCAGAGATGTGAAGTTTGATGATATGTATCTATCCCTTCGTGCATGCAGGAACCTTGGTATTGTTCATGAAGACTTCCCTTTACCTGCAAAGAAGTTGGTTGAAGCTATTGATAAATCTGTTACTGCTCTAGGTCATTGTATAAAGTCCACTGACCGAGACATTGAAGTTATGGAAAAGCAGATATTGCACACTTACAAAGAAGTTTTCAATACCAAAGGACAATTGCAAACTATGAAAACACCACCAATGAAAATCCAACTCAAGGAAGATGCAAAACCTTTTGCAATATATGCTGCAAGGCCAGTGAGTTACCCACTACGTGAAGCAGTGAAGAAAAAACTGGAAGACATGATGAAACAGGGTATTATTGAACGAGTTGGAGATCGGCCAACAGAATGGTGTCATCCTATTGTTGTTGTTCCAAAGCCTACAGGTGGAATTAGAATGACGGTTGACCTTACGAAGCTAAACTCCCAAGTCCACAGAATTGTACATAATGCTAAAATCCCACATGATGTCATAAATGAAGTTGTATTGGATGCAAAGTACTTTACAGTTTTGGATGCTGTTAAAGGATACTGGCAGTTGAACTGCATGAAGATTCTAGAGATCTGACAACATTTCTGACGCCATGGGGTAGGTTTAGATACAAGAGAGCACCAATGGGTTTTATCAGCACTGGTGATAGCTACAACTTCAAAGGGGATCTTGCTATAGACGGTTTGGAGCGAACACATAAAGTTGTGGATGACATTCTTATTGCTAGTCGCACACTTGAACACTTACTGGATGTTCGTGCTTTTCTTGATCGTTGCGTAGAGCATGGTATAACTTTGAACCTGGCTAAATTCAAATTTGCTCGATCATCCGTTCGTTTTGCTGGATTTCTTTTGTCCGCAGAAGGGAGAGAAGCAGACCCAGATAAAGTGAGAGCCATTACAGAGTTTGCAACTCCTACAAACATCACTGAACTGCGAAGTTTTATGGGGATGGTTAATCAACTGGGCTCATTTTGCTCGCACATTAGTGCTACTTGCACACCGCTGAGAGATCTTCTTAAGAGTAAAAATCAGTTTCAGTGGTTACCAGCACATTGTGAAGCGTTTGAGAAAGTTAAAGGGTTGTTAACTGAAACACCGATTCTTGCGCAGTTCGATCCCAGTAGGATGACACGTTTGGAGACGGATGCAAGTAGACTGAAAGGATTTGGATTCAGCTTACTTCAGAAACACGAAGAAGGATGGAAGCTCATCACCTGTGGAAGTAGGTTTTTGTCGGACGTGGAAACAAGATATTCCATGATAGAACTTGAAGCCTTAGCTATCAAATACGCCATACTGAAATGTAAATTATACTTGCATGGTCTCCCTCATTTTACAGTCATCACTGATCACCGCCCACTTCTACCACTTTTTAATAAATACTCTTTGAACCAGGTTGAAAACGTAAAACTGCAAAATTTAAAGGCTGATTTGCAGAGTCAGTTTCAGTTCACATTGGAGTGGAGGAAGGGAAGTGATCATGCTATAGCTGATTGTCTCAGCCGAGCACCTGTTGATGATCCAGATCAAACTGAAGAGGAATGTGATGAGCGCACTGTCATAGCTGTTTATATTGCATCGGTTTGTGATGACAGAGAATTTTACGATGACGGAAGAGTTGTTGACCTTATTGTCGACGAACTTCAGGAAACAGCACGAAATGATCTAGATTATGTAAAGCTGGTTCATGCTATAATGGAGGACACCGTTGAACATGAGGATTCACCGCCATGTGTCAAGCAGTATAAAAGTATAAGACATGAATTATCTATAGATGGTGATCTTGTCCTGTTTGGGAAAAGGTTAGTTATTCCGAAACAAAAGAGGAAAGAGATTCTGGAACGACTACATGCAGCCCATCAAGGAATAACCAGAACAAAGCAGCGAGCCCGATTGTGCGTATATTGGCCAGGTATCACCAATGACATAACACAAATGATTGAGAAATGTGAAGTTTGTCAACGCCATTTGCCAAGCCTGGGGAAAGAAACTCTGAAAACAGACCCTTTGCCAACACGTCCCTTTGAAAGTGTGTCTGCAGATTTGTTCTACCTCAAGGGCCAACATTTTTTTACTTACGCCGATCGTCTAAGTGGATATCCTATGGTCCAACAATGGAAGGACAGCCCATCGGCAAAACAAGTTTGTAATGCAATGACCAAATGATGTCCCTTACAGGCTACCCTCAACGGATACGTACAGATGGGGGACCTCAGTTCAGCGCTGCGGAATTTCAGAGATTCTTGAAGGGAAGAGGAATCAAATGGAGTCCAAGTTCACCGCATTTTCCCAGTACCAATGGACACGCCGAAGTTATTGTAAAGAAAGTGAAGAATCTGTTGACCAAACTTGAAAATGCAACGATGGATGAGCGATTTCATGAGGCTTTGTTGGAATTAAGGAACACCCCTAATGCAGATGGACGTAGCCCAAATCAAGTGGTGTTTGGACATAATCTCAGATCTTTGGTTCCATCTCACCATAGCGCTCTCATGTCGTCAGGATATCGAAGCAGCAGAGATGAGGAGGAGAGAGAAAGAGAGGATTAATACTACACGTTACAATGCATCGGCAACAGATCTTAAAGTGTTTATCGTAGGAGATAAAGTCCGAATACAAGACGCTGCAACGAAAGAATGGGATAGGATCGGTGAAATCGTCAAGGTCGGACCGAGAAACAGATGCTATTTCATCAGGCTTTCATCAAGTGGAAAACTTTGTTGGCTTAATCGTAGATACCTTCGAAAATATCATGGCGGCGATATTAAAGAGGAAACATATACATCTGTAGACGAACTCGAAAGTGAAGGCCCAAGAAGAAGTAACAGACTGAGGAAGAACACTGTACGCTTTGTATTGTAGCCTAAATCATTATTTATGTATATGTACGATGACTCGAGTAATGTAAAAAAAAAAAAAAAAAAAAAAGTTGTTGTATACTTGAGTCGTTTGTTGTATAATTATGTATGTCCGTTCAATGGTAATGGTTGTTTATTGTTATTATGGAGAACTGCTGTTAAGGTTTTATTATATATTTATGGTTTGTACTGTTAACGTTTTCTGATGCCTTCTGTATAACAGCGAGTCTAGTTTCTGTAACTGAATTGTCTGTATCACCATGGATCCTTGTCTGGGAATAAACTACGCTTAAAATATACCCCAACGTTTATTTGGACCTGGGATAATATATTACACCTTTCTCCACAACGACGTCCGAAAAATGTCGTAAAATCCCGCGAAAATTGCTGAGAATCCCGCGACGGCCGAGCCACAGTCATGATCATGACACTGCTCCACTGCCTTTTCCAGTCTTACTAAATTAGGCTCCGGCTGCCTGTAACACCACCTGGCCCAATCAGAAACGTCCGTGATCCTCCTTTTAGGACAGTGAGGAGGAACCGACCATCTGATTGGCTGAGTAACAGAGGCTTCTTTAGAGCTTGCGTTACGTTATTGTAAGAACACTTGAACGATGAAAATGTGTAAAAAAAGAATAAATAAATGCACTGGAGCTTTCACCTACAAAGTGAATTGGTGGCTCAGCTGAGATGGGCAGAAGAATGTCCTATTTCCCGCTACCTTCTCTTACTTCTTCCTAAGGAGCTCCTTCCTTCACCTTCTTTGGACGCTTCTGGAATTTCAAGTCAGTGGCCCCTTTGGTGGGCTTGTTCCATATTTATAGGTTCATCTTCTGAATAAAAATAATAATAATAAAAAAAAAAAAAAAAAAAAATAATAATAATAATAATAATAATAATAATAATAATAATAATAATAATAATGATAGATTCACAATTTCGTGAAAAACAATCTGTATAATAAAAATCCACAATTATTTAGTACATATATTACTATGTAAAATATGTGGAATAAACCAAAGTAGTATATATATATATATAGTAAATATATACTATATATATATATATATATATATATATATATATATATATATATATATATATATATATATATATATATATATATATCAGGGTTGGATCAAATACTGACTTTTTGCAATTGAAATACAAATACAAATACTTTCGTTTGGGATTCCAAAAATACAAAATACAAATACAAATACTTTTGTTTCGGAATCCAAAAATACAAATACAAATACAAATACTTTTATTCCTAAATCTAGAAATACAAATACAAATACAAATACTTTTCTTCCTAAATCTAAAAATACAAATAAAAATAAATCACTGGTTCAGAAAATACAAATAAAAATACAAGTACTCTTATTTCAGATTTCAAAGCTACTAATAAAAAATCCTCTGAAAATTTGCAAACTATATAACATTTTTTCACACAAGTTTATATTTGCATTCTATATATCATAATTGCATTTAATCATCATTAATGCCCGGAAGGTTTCCGGGCCAAGTTTTGCTCGCTCAGGAGTGTAAAAATTACCGGCCTTACTAAAGACTCTTTCAGATGGTGCCGACGTGGCACAGCACCCTAGAATATTTCTTGCAAAAGGCTTCAAAATGCTGAAGCTCTTGTTTTCACGCCAGTACCTCAGTGGGTTCACGTCAAAAGCCAGAACACCTTCTTCTAGGTACGACTCAAGTTCTGCCTTTACCACTGTAGTGTCGCTTGTTGATGCACTTACATTTATTTTCCCAGCTGGTGGCATGTGTACGCGACGTGTACATGACCCGTCATAGTTTCGTAAACCATGGTTGTTGACTTTTTCTCTCTCTCTCTCTCTCTCTCTCTCTCTCTCTCTCTCTCTCTCTCTCTCTCTCTCTCTCTCTCTCTGTCCTCAAATGATTTTGACTCGAAATATCAAATATAAATACAAATACAAAATACTTTTTTTTCTGGGTGCCATGATACAAATACAAATACAAAATACTTTTTCTCTGGATGCTAAAATACAAATACAAATACAAATACATTAAAATTGTATTTAAATACAATTCAAATACAAATACAATTGTATTTGATCCACCCCTGATATATATATATATATATATATATATATATATATATATATATATATATATATATATATATATATATATATATATATATATGTGTATATGTATATGTATGTATGTATGTGTATATATATATATCTATATATACACACACATAAATATATATATATATATATATATATATATATATATATATATATATATATATATATATATATATATATATGCAGGACCCACAAGATATCATTGATTAGCCCCAAGGTGCATTTAATTGCCCAGAACATAAGAGAACTTGACTAGTAATTTCTTGCTTCTAGTCTAAGAGAAATGAAACCCACCCTCTTATCCCTTTCAAGGGTAACTTGAGAGCTGTCCTTCATCTCCTACAGGACCCCAAGAACAATATCAAGGACGAGAAGAGAGACAACAGTCTGGGATTAGTTCTATTGGGAATGGTGATAATCTCTTCTCCCTCAGCTTATAGCACAATCCTATACCTTAACTCAGAGTGAATCCTTTGTTGCGCTCGAACGTTCGTCTTCGATCAGATAAACAGTCAGTAAACTGTTTATATTTTCGTCATTGAGATATATATATATATATATATATATATATATATATATATATATATATATATATATATATATATATATACATATATATATATATATATATATATATATATATATATATATATATATATATATATATACATATATATATATATATATATATATATATATATATATATATATATATATATATATATATATATGTGTGTGTGTGTGTGTGTGTGTGTGTGTGTGTGCATGTATATATCACTCAGGAATATATAAATAGTTTACTGACTGTTTATTTGATCGAAGACGAAGACAAACGTTACAGAGCAGCAAAGGATTCTCTGAGTTATGGTATAGGATTGTGCTATAAGCTGAGGGAGAAGAGATTATCACCATTCCCAGTAAAACTAATCCCAGACTGTTGTCTCTCTTCTCGTCCTTGATATTGTTCTTGGGGTCCTGAAGGTGATGAAGGACAGCTCTCAAGTTACACTTGAAAGGGATAAGAGGGTGTTTCATTTCTCTCAGACTCGAAGGGAGAAATTACTAGTAAAGTTTACACACACACACACACACACACACACACACACACACACACACACACACACACACACATATATATATATATATATATATATATATATATATATATATATATATATATATATATTTATGTGTGTGTGTATGATTAAACTTCCACATCGCTTTATTGTCGTGTCTCTCTTTCGAGAATTGAGATAAAGCAATGTGGGTTCTTGTGAGAGCGTCGATAAAAACGGACTGTTCTAATCCCTCGCTAGATATCAGGGGACGACATATTGGGTCTGGGTGAATTCCAATCGAGAAATTGCAGGTTGAAGGCAGTCATTTCTTTATCTCAGCATTTATAGCGACTGACAAGATTAAGGCAATGAATGCATACGAGTGGCTTTATTTTTCAACAGAGCAAATATAATCTTGATTGGCTAAAGAAGTGAAAAATAATAGGCATTTGTTCATTCTGTGGGCTCATCATTATACAGGATAAATTATTTACTCATAATAAAGTCCATTCATGCTTAATGGCTGGAACGAGATATTTGAATAATAGTAAAAAAGATAAAAACAATAATATTAAAAATAATAATAGTGATAAAGTATAGTACTATGAGCTGGAGCGAGACCTTTCAATATGGCCGCCTGAGAAGGTCACGCGCTCAGCCGGGAGATCAACGCCACTCCTCCATGTCCTTGACGCTCTGTGCACTTGACAGACAGCAGAGTCCTCATGGAGGGAGAGGGCGGGAACTTCAAAGCCCCTTCCACAACAATCTCAGGTGAAGAAGAAGAATAAGAATCATTCTCCTCCTCCTCTCGTGGCGGTGTGATGCTGAGGAGGAGGAGGAGGAGGACACTCTGGTCACGAAGATTGACTGATTGATTGATTCCCTTGAGAACTGTCCACATCATGCTCGACATGAAACGTCCCTAGTGCAGGGGACTTGGCGTCTCGACCCTCTGTCATCATATGATTACATAATTTTCACGGGATTCTGCAACATTTTCTTTACAAAAATAGAAAAAAACTGTCAAAACATCTAATTAACTGACGGTGAACTCTTTCTGTGGAAAAAAGTCTGTGTTCCTGCTTTCTTTTCGTAGCTTGATTTGGCGAGACGGAGAAAGCAGAAGCAAGAAGGAAATTCCGAAGCGTATAGGAAAAGGAGGAGAAGTGGCGGATTCTGATGAAGAAGGAAACATGATGACCTGAGTCTCCTCCTCCCCCTCCTCCTCACTGTCACTCCAAATAGGTCCTCCTCGAAACATCGATTCCGGCGATTTTCAGAATAACCCTCCCCCCCGCACCCAGCCCTTGCACAGCGCCCCCTCAGGAGTCTCACAGGGACCTCTGCACTGAGGACTGCCAACCGAGATAAGGTCATTAGCGCTCTCTCTCTCTCTCTCTCTCTCTCTCTCTCTCTCTCTCTCTCTCTCTCTCTCTCTCTCACACATTAAGGAAGAAACTATTTTATGTCTACTGCGAGACAAAACCTGAACTTGGCATTGACAGAGAGACAAAGAAGGAGCAGGCGAAGTGAGGAGGAGGAGGAGGAGGAGGAGGAGGAGGAGGAGGAGGAGGAGGAGGAGGAGGAGCACAGCCACTGACAGATAATACAGACTCCCTCAAGAGACGCTTTCTGGTGTTATCCCAACAGAGGCTAACCTATGTTTGCCTAGGTTATGATAACCTTTGAAGTTATCCCCCTACATGTTGCTAATAGATGGTTAGCATAGCTGGTTAGCTCATGCTTACCCCAGCTATGTCGCTAACCTCCGCTAACATTAGTGGTTAGAATTTCCAGTATCAAAGGTTTTGCTAACACAGGTTATGATGGACTAGGCTAACATATGTTATCCTAATTTAAGCTAAGCTATAATAGCCTAGGTTATGCTAACCAAGGTTATCATATGTTATGCCAACAAGGTTCTGCTAATGAAGATTACTAAGAATTTTGATAACTGATGTTATTGGCATTATGCCCATCCCCTTCCACCATCCCCCCCCCCCCTCCTCCCTTACCCGTTCCACTATCATCCATCATCCATTGTGCCCCATCCACCATCTTCCGTCCCCATCCACTACCCTCCTTTCTGCCATCTCCCATCCTCCCTCCCCCCCATCCAGCATCTCCCAATCACATCATACATCTGGCAGCAGCAGAAGCAGCAGTGGAGAGGTCCTCCTTCGATCCCACAACTCCCACAATATGGCTCCCTCCACCTGCCAAGGATTTCTGTTACTATCATCTTCATCAGCATCATTATCCTACTCACTCCCTCTCCTCCACCAATGACAGCGAGAGAGAGAGAGAGAGAGAGAGAGAGAGAGAGAGAGAGAGAGAGAGAGAGAGAATAATGGATGGATATTGTCAAATATTTCTGCGCACCTCAGTCATTCCTTCTTATGAATGAGTAGGAAACTTGATGACAGAAATGGAGAGAAGACTGATCATGTTCTAAATCCTCTGCAGGTGCACACTCAGAGTCAGGGAAAGTCCCACGTAGGTCTACACTACAGCATGTTTGCCGAGCGTTTCGTCAGGGTGAAGCAGACTCAGAGAGAGGGCGCAGTCTCTGTCCCTCCTTTCCTCCTTCCCTCCCTCACAGGGCGGAAGGGGATGACGGTGGGAGTGATGACGCCATTGGCGGAGAGCCTGTAGGGTGCTCCTCCCCCTCCTCCTGCGGAGAGGGAAGGGAATGGAAGGAAAGGGCGGAGAGAGAGAGAGAGAGAGAGAGAGACCCCTTAGTCGGAAGAAGAGGAGGGGGAGGGGGAGGGGGAGGAGGGGGTCGGAGCAGAAAGATGGCGGCTGGACAGTGGTGAGGGAAAGGTCTGCCCTCCGCCATTTGGGACCTCCTCCTTTCCTCTGCAGTTCTTCTTCTGTTCTGACCGAGGTCTTCTTCAGTAGCATTCTGTTCCTCCTCCTCCTCCTCCCGAGAGAGAGGCGGCTGGTGGCACCTACGAACGACCCTCTCTCTCTCTCTCTCTCTCTCTCTCTCTCTCTCTCTCTCTCCCAGCCACGAAAGCCGACTGATGGAGAGTGTCATAGCGGTGCATCGTGGTCATTTATGTCTAGAGACGATGTCCTTCACCAACTGTTGTCATATGTTTATTGTCTTTAGTAGCTTCTTCTTTCCTTCCTTCTTCTTTCCTTCCTTCCTTCCTTCCTTCCTTATTCTTTCCTTCCTTCCTTCCTTATTCATTCGGATTCGTATTTTACAAAGTATGAGTTTCCAAGTTTCTTTCTCCAGGTCTATGATACCTCCTTGCCTTTGTCTCTCTCTCTCTCTCTCCCTCTCCCCCCTCTCTCTCTCTCTATGTTCCATCAATTAACCAACCAATAAACTAACCAATCACAGCCAACTAGTCAATCATCCAACCAACCAATCACCCGGCCAACTAGTCAATTACCAACCAATAAACTAACCAATTACCCAACCAACCAACCAACCAGTCGCCCAACCAATAAACTAACCAATCACTCAACCAACTAGTCATTCACCCAACCAACCAACCAATCACCTAACCAACTAGTCATTCACCCAACCAACCAACCAATCACCCAACCAACCAACCAATCACCCAACCAACTAGTCATTCACCCAACCAACCAACCAACCAACCTTAACCAATCAACCAACCAACTAGTCATTCACCCAACCAATCAACCAACCAATTGCCCAACCAATAAACTAACCAATCACCCAGGCAACTAGTCATTCACCCAACCAACCCACCAATCACCCAGGCAACTAGTCATTCACCCAACCAACCAACCAATCACCCAACCAACTAGTCATTCGCCCAACCAACCAACCAATCACCCAACCAACTAGTCATTCACCCAACCAACCAACCAATCACCCAACCAACTAGTCAGTCTCCCAACCAACCAACCAGTTACCCAACCAACCAACCAATCCACTTTTTGATCGGTCTGTCCTGCACAGTATACCAGGGGTCTCAGTCTTCTTCTTCTCCTTCTCCCTTCACCCACCCAGAGTCAGTCACCTGTTGTCGCTATTCATCTTCTATATAATATATAAATGGATGTGTGTGTGTGTGTTCCAGCATAACTCTGAAACTCATTGAGCAATTTCAACCAAACTTGGTATACAGATGGCTTACTATCTGCAGAAGATTACTATTGGGGTAAGACATCACTAGCACCAAAGGGATGGGGGTGGGAAGGGGTGACATGTAAAAACAACCAAAAACGACAGATATTAGTGTCGAATCCATAGTTTTCGAGGTCACTGAGATGATTAGTGACACTCCCGGTGCCCTTTAAGTCCACGTTCAGCCCCAGTGGGAATGGGGTGTGACAAAGGGTGAAAAATAAAATGTCAAAAATGTGGGGCGATGTAGCTGAAGCAACTATCTTAACAGGAGGGAGAGAAAGAGAGAGAGAGAGAGAGAGAGTAGAGGGGGTGTTAGGGAGGAGAGAGAGAGAGAGAGAGAGAGAGAGAGAGAGAGAGAGAGAGAGAGAGAGATAATGATTATTAATAAAACTGATATTTGCATTATAATGATTTTTGTTCAGGGCTGGTAATTTATCAGTATTGATCAGTGCTGCCAACATTCAGCGTATGGTCAGGGCTACCAACGGCACCATCTCAAGCAGGGTTGCCAACATAACTTTTCTGAATATCAGGGTCACCAACTGCACAGACTCAATCAGGGCTGCTCTTAGAACCATTCGTATCAGGGCTGCCAACATGTCCGATTGACCATGATGACAAGTTATGCTATATATTTCATCAGTATTATATATATATATATATATATATATATATATATATATATATATATATATATATATATATATATATATATATATATATATATATATATATATATATATATATATATATATATATATATATATATATATATATATATATATATATATATACACCTTTTATCATTTGATTTTGACCAATCGACTATAATTCAGAAACAGTCTTCATCACTAACGACACTGTTCCGCAGTATAAAATAATCACCCATATGAAATTGAACAATCTACAAAATTGAAAAACAATATGGCATATTAAAAAAACACTGTGTCAATCTTCAGAATGCGAAAACAATCTAAGTAATAATGAACAATTGTAACTGCTAAGGGTCAATTGTGACTTTTATAAGAACAATTAGAACACTAGCACAACGGGGCCTAACAGTATGGAGGGGAGGGTACATACATACGTACTGTACTATTTGCTGTTGTACATTTATTGTAATTGCTTCTTATTTAATTTGTTTGACTACTAAAGCATAAGTAAGGAAGGTACGTAAATGATAGTTAAACAAGTGTCATTTGCCAATCATAAACTTTATTGAAACATAAAACAAAAACATGAAATACACTGCTACCAATGAAACACCTTACATTTGAAACATACATGAAACAAACATGAAATACACTGCTACTAATGAAATAACTTATATTTCTTGTTTAAATATACTGATAATACACAGCATATAAAATCTAAGCACTTGAATGAAATAATCATAAATTTGAGTAACATTGTGATAGATTCGGTATTTACTACATTAAACCCACATATCATCTCTTGTCAGACAGTTTCTTAAAAATGTATTACTGTGCCTGTAGTACTCAGATGAAACAAGCTGAGGTGTCACAACCTGTAGTGTAGTGAGCTTTCCATAGGCTGGATGAGCAGCCGTTCCCTGTATGCTCGTACATAGTGTTGTTCCTGTTCGACGCGCCGCAGTTACTGTACATCACATCTGTCCACAATGCTATTTAGAGTGTTTTTTAGATACGCCTTGATTACAGAGAAGCAGGTTTCTATTGGGTTTAGAAATGGGGAATAAGGGGGCAGGTATCGTATCACTCTCTCGGGAAAAATGTCTGAAATGTTATTATGGCAAGGAGCGTTGTCCATGAAGATGACGCAATCCTCCTCTCCTAGAATTGCATTTAGTGATGTAAAGTAGTTTTTAAATCTGTCCATGTTCACAGTGCTTGTATGAATCTCATGGTACACTAATCCAACTTGACCTGAGATTGCAGCAATGAGGGCGATATTACCTCCACGTTGGCCTCCGACAGTCCTACATAATTATGTACTCGTTCGCCTCTTGGTGCCCGTCCATACGTACGTTTGGTGTAGAGATTATATCCACTCTCGTCCAAATATATGCAATGCTTTTGTAGGCCAGATTCGTACATGTAATGAGCAAATACTGACCTAGCCTCTTTCACTTTTGGAGAATTTCTATCTTGCCCTGTGTTGTGACAAAGCTTCAGAGTTACTGATTCACCTTGCAGTGCTCGTGACACAGTGACATCAGATACACGCTGCTTCCTTGGAAATACTTCGCGTAAAATCTCATTCAGATTCTTGATTGGTATTGTTGGTTCAGCCTCGATCATAGATACTAGGAAATCAATAGATTCATTACCTATTGATAATCTGCGACCTCCTCCATGATGAGTTTGATATGAACCTGTCCGCTGATAATGCCTAATGATTTTGTAGACCGTGGTTCTCTTTATGCCCAGGTCATGTGCCATTGACAGGAAGTCTTCAATGGCGATATACTTTTCAATGACACGCCTACGATCTTCTGGAGAAACTCTGTTGTTTCGTCTGCGAGGCATCTTCTCAGCCGGTTTCCTGAAACCTTTGATTCGTAGTCTTGAAATGCCAATAGAGATTTCCGCAGCCACAACCTAAACTCCTGTGTACAGCATTATGTATGTACTGTATATATATATATATATATATATATATATATATATATATATATATATATATATATATATATATATATATAGAGATATATATATATATATATATATATATATATATATATATATATTGTATTATAAAGAACAAGTAAAGAATAAAGCAAAGAAAATGTCTCCCCAAAAGCAGGGAATTTTTGAATGGAGAAACTGAGCCCATTCTTGAAAGGCCGACACCAATGTTCAGTCATGCCTGCGCAGTCGGCCTGTTCAGGCAAAACTGAACCTTAATGTGAAGAGCCTGCGCAGATGTTCTGGCCTGCGCAGGTGGCCTGAGCAAACAGCTCGTCTCCACCGGCAAGCCTCCTGCCCCACGGCTGCGCATGCGCCCTTCAGCGATCATGTTAATGTCGGTTTCGTCCTCCGTCCCCAGTCGAGGGCATTCGTTGGGTTTTATTCAGCTGAAAAGTGCTTATAATACCTAAATTGGTGCTGCATCGGATTTATTTGTTTCTATAGTAATTGAAACGGATGTGAGAACGACACATACTTTTTATAATTGTGCCCGTTTTCCACAGGAAGGATAATTGTGTCTGATGGAGGCTGAAAGTGGCAGGAGCATCATCATTCCCGGATGTCTTGCAGCAGATTCCTTTGGAATCTATAATATTATGACGAGACACTGCTTGGGCAAGCACAATCCAAAGGCTACCGTAACCGATGAAGCCTATGCGTGTTTATCGTGGTTATAATGAACCACATATGCAAGTCAGTTTTTAAACGAGAGTAAACATAATGGCGAAATAATGTAAAACAAGAATAGGCCTGTAATGAGTTTATTCAGGAATCTGCATCATATATGCAATTCAGATTTAAAATGAGAACAAAATAATAATATTCAGCATTCTGATGAAAAAAAAATACAAAGAAATACGAGACTATGCAGGTTCATACATTGCTCACATGATCCCTTGCAAGCCAGCTTTGGAATGGAGTGAAAGAGACTCAGCAACTGAGACGGTGAATTGCTGGAAAACAGAAACTCTTCTTCAATGCATCCTGAACTTTTCCACAGAAATTCACAGGTTAAAGTACATGACGAGACTGAAGGTTTTGCGGGTACGTCATGAATTCCAAGACTGGTTCCCCGGGCATGTTGGAGGAGGAGGGGCGGGGTGGGGGGAGGAGGGACGCTGGACTGACTCTCTACCGAAGTCCCAGACGAGTAGGAAAAAGTCCAGAGTTGGCGGGACAGGCGATTTGAGCCTTGAGGTGACAGAAACCCTGGAGCCACATTCGTGGTGCAAATGATGCCTTGGTGTGTGTGATGCATTCTGTGATCAAAATTGTTGCCGCTGCCAATCACGTCGTTAACAAGGTCAACAGCCCTTTTCACCTAGCTGGCATTTCTTTTCTCTTCAAATACCAGGCCATTAATACATTACAGCCCGTGACCTAAACGAATTCAACAATTGTTAAGTCTGTAACAGAACCCTAAGAGATTGCGAAGTTTTGCGGATGACGAGAAGAGGAGACTACGAAGGACATTCTCTCTCTCTCTCTCTCTCTCTCTCTCTCTCTCTCTCTCTCTCTCTCTCTCTCTCTCTCTCTCTCGTCATGAAGCATCTTTACTCTATACATGGCTGCTCTGGCCCCCACTCCTTTATCTTGTTCACCCCTTCACCTCTAATGGTTGACATTTGCTGAGGAAAATCGGAATGCCGAGCGGTGGCAGAGAATAATGAAAAGGCTCATTCATTAATTAATTAAAGAAAAATCCGGTGCACAGGAGGAGGAGGAGGAGGAGGAGGAGGAGGAGGAGGAGGAGGAGGCGGCAACTTTCCCTCTTTAACATCTGACACGACCGAACGTATCATAATATACTACTTTGGTTTCCAGATCTCCTGCTGTTGTCTTCAACACAGATCTATCCTTTTTTTTTCTTTTTAGAAACCTTACTAAAAACAAGTGCTTTCTACTATGAAAACTGAATAAATTCAATTAGTTCGGTTCTTCCTTGTCCATGGGCTGACTATTATTATTATTATTATTATTATTATTATTATTATTATTATTATTATTATTATTATTATTATTATTATTATTATTATTATTAACATACAATGACATCGTTCCAAGTATAAAAAATACGGTTCAAGGATTTCCAGATATATACTTCAAAAGAACTATTTATATTACAGAATAAATGTACATGACTGCATATTGACAGTGGCCCAAAACAGGCAGGGAGAGGAGGGAGGGAGGGAGGGAGGGAGGGAGGGCATCCCTCAGACTCCGTTCTCTTCGAACTCCATATTGGAAACAGTCGGCACCGGAGCGGTACAAAATATTTTGACAGTTACTACGTGATCTGTATAGTTCCTCATTGGACGGGTTGGTATCGTTCTCGGTTAGCACTCTGCTGGGCCCGCGTTCGATTCTCCGACCGGTCAATGAAGAATTAGAGGAATTTATTTCTGGCGATAGAAATTCATTTCTCGTTGTAATGTGGTTCGGATTCCACAATAAGCTGTAGGTCCCGTTGCTAGGTAACCAACTGGTTCTTAGCCGCGTAAAATAAGTTTAATCCTTGGGGCCAGCCCTCTCTAGGAGAGCTCTTCATCAGCTCACTGGTCTGGTTAAACTAAGGTATACTTAACTTGCATAGAAATACACAAATAAACCTTTTTCCTTCTGAAAGAAACAGTTCAGAATGATTCAACACCATGGAGGTTTCGTGTATGGCGACGTGAATGCCTACATGAGCATCGCTTTCTATTAGTACTTCAAATCAGGCAAAACTCTCTTCTCGGAAAAAATGCAAATGCTAAAATGGTAGTTGCTGTTATGGAGGGAGAGCCGCTTCAAAAGGCAATGAATGAATGAAAATAAAATCTGTGACTCTCCTCGAGGTTTATGTCTGAATGAATGCCACCGTTGGTTCCTACATGTGGCCCTCGCCGCCGCCGCCGCCGCCAATATATTGTGTTTATGGCAGAGGTGTACGAGGAGCGAACAGGCGCTATCTACTGTGGTGGATTGTAAAAAAAATAGTGGCCAATGAGTAACTGCATGTGATTGTGGCTTTCCGGATTGTACTTCCCGTATTGTGATTCTGCCCTTTTAAAATGACGCTACATGAGAGTGAGTGACCACATTCTGTAGCCCTGTTACTCCTGAGAAGGCAGCGAGTGTTTCAAGGGTTCCTTTTATATTCCCACCCAAACCTTCGGATTCCTGTTGTGGCCCCATCCTGGTCCAGAGGACACTGGTTTGAACAAATGTGACCCTACAATATACTGTATGAACGCTTTCACATAGGTTGTGGTGCCATTCTTTGCCCAGCAGTTCCAGAGAGAGAGAGAGAGAGAGAGAGAGAGAGAGAGAGAGAGAGAGAGAGAGAGAGAAACAAAATATGTTGAACTGACCCCAACCCTGTTATCTCTACCATCTGCCAAATCACCTGCCCATGAAGGGCTGCAATGGCGCTCCATCTGGACAAACTTGAATCAGCTTCACCTGATGATGACTCCCCAAGAGTCGTTCAAAGGAACCCAGCTGTCCATGAGGAGGGCCAGCCGAAAATGCCAAAAGTTTGCGCCATACACACTTGAAAAATGGCAGCGTCGAAAGCCTTAAAGTCTGTTTTCTTCACCGGGATGAACGCCCAAGATGCAAATTACTGAAGGTCAAAACTCGAGCCACCAGAAGTAAGTAACAAAGGACACCGTCGATGAAGGAGGCGATGTCACTTCTGGAGCTGCTGCAGTTGTTCCTTGCCACCTGCCATGAACAGTATTGGTGGTGGCGTCTCTTCAGCTTGTGTAAGGGTCGGGGGTTGGGGGTGGGGGGGAGTCGTGTGACGGCCTTCCTTGCAACACGTACTTCTGGGGGCGAGCCTCGCCCGTCATAGCCCTTGCCTTGCCCTCAGCTTGCTGAATCTCTGGAGTCGTTAAGGGGCCTCCCAGGGGCGGAGGAAAAGGTAAGATCCCAGACCCAGTGTGAGTTTTATAACCCTTCTTACCCACAGAGACGACCTGTGTTGAGTGCCTCCTATTTTGTGGCACTTTGATGAAATTTATCGTGGGAGACGACACTTCGCTGCATGGTGTTAAGGGACGATTTTATATCAGCCATAGGATTAGTGGGACTACGATTGATTAATGTTAATGCGGAGAATTTTTTTATTCATAATTACAAATGTGTTTTTATTCGATTTTGAAGTTTGTGAATGAATTAGGTTTAAGGTTAATTTCTAACTTTGTCTCTTAGTATCACACCGACCGGTGCCTATATATGTGGTTTCTCTCTCCAGCTCATTCCTTTCTCTTTCACTCCAGTGTTGTGCTATATAGGGGTTTTGGAATTGTCATTGTGAGATACTTCCTTCTTCCATAAAGTGCAGTTTTCTTTCTCATTTTAAGATATTGGTTGTCATAAATCATTAAATGCTCGTTTAGTGTCTCTGCAACCTTCTCTTTGAGAAAGTACTTTGAATTGCTTTTGTTCTGGTACGAGTCCCACTCATTATCATAGTGGTCTTTAAGGGCTTTGAAGTAGATCGAAGAATCTCTGAACTCGTCACCATCTCATAGGGTTCATTAATATAATATAATATATATATATATATATATATATATATATATATATATATATATATATATATATATATATATATATATATATGTATATATATATATATATATATATATATATATATATATATATATATATATATATATATATATATATATATATATATATATATATATATACAATCAGAAAGCTACAAACGTCCTTTAATATCCAATTCGCTCTACCTCGGAAATAATATATTTTCATATATGTTACCGAAGGGGAATTTTTTAGTTGATAATAAGTCCACCGTCCCGTGGGGTCGAACCAGCCGACTGCGTTAGTGCGTCACTGTAGTCCTGATTCCTCGTCCGTTGCTGGTTCGACCCCACGGGACGGTGGACTTATTATCAACTAAAAAATTCCCCTTCGGTAACATATATGAAAATATATTATTTCCGAGGTAGAGCGAATTGGATATTAAAGGACGTTTGTAGCTTTCTGATTGTATATGAATCACGGTGATGTGATAAATAGTCATATATATATATATATATATATATATATATATATATATATATATATATATATATATATATATATATATATATATATATATGGTGTGTATATATGTATATGTATATATTTCACCCAAAGCTAGCCGTAGTCCCTTCTCCTAGCGGATGAGACTGCAAATCTTTCGGGAGTGTGAAACAGAAAATGATTCCACATGAATACAGGTTTGACGAAGGAAAGTTTCCGCCAGACCTCGAAATATATTCCAAACATATTTCAAAGAAAGGCCGACACACACATCTCCCACATGAGCTCCATGAAAGTTTGCATCTCTATCAAAAAAAAAAAAAAAATGATAGCACGAGGTAAATATCACACACAAACATATAGACAGAGAATGTAACATTTAGCACTGTGCAAAAATATAATATTAAAACCACGTAGCTAGTTCTTAGTACTTCGTAGGCCCACAAATACACGCAATACAAAAGCACATCGCTCACGGGAAGGATACAAATTCGCTTTAAAGATTCCTCAAAAATATACCAGCCCTAATAGTGCGCCCGCGCGAGACGAATGTTGCCACGTAAAACAACATATATATATACATATACCTTGTTAGTCGAAAAATGTTGAGTCTGAAAGGAGCGGGGTGGGGGGCTGGGGGGGGCTTACCTTTTCAGAAGAATTCCCTCTCTATGTGAACAAAAAGGCCACCTACGCATGAAGAAAAGGCTTCAACAGCAATTGCAAATTCACTGGAGGTCGACACTGCATGTACACTCACCTTGACTGACTGACACGACACCCAGTTCTGAAAGAGAAGAAAAATTTTGGGTTAATTAATGGAATGTCAATTGAAGTATCCTTGGCACTCTATATACTACCTTCATAAAACCAGCCTCACCATTCATGACATTTAGGTAGGCAGTGAGCCTTAATCTCATGCCTGAAATAGAACGTGTATTAGTTTTTGCACAGCATGAGAGCGTCAAAGAATCGTGTGGAGACAGGATCTGAAGGAATTCTCTGTTGGATGCAAAGGAAGTCCTTGTCCCTGCTGTCTTTCTAAATGAACACAGTTCTGGAAGTCTGTTCTGTCTGCATCTGGCTACAAACAAAGCAAATGCTCGTGTCCGTCGTCTTGTTATTTTTGTCTAATATTATCTGGTGCGGAAGCTTCGTCATACTGCCAACAGGAATGCCCCTAAATGACTCACACTCTGGCTGGCGAGTCTCCTGCACAGGAAATAAGGAGGACCTGGAGGAGGCTCTTCCTTTCCATTGCACCTTCGCTTCACTTGACTCTGTCACTGTATACAAGCCTTCCTCACCCCCCACCCCCCAACTCCCCACACAACCCTTTCCTCATGACGCTTCCGATTTATAGACTCTCCGTCAGCCTCCAGCTCTCCATTCTTCTCATGTGACCAAACCAGGTAACGAACGCGCTCTCTCTCTCTCTCTCTCTCTCTCTCTCTCTCTCTCTCTCTCTCTCTCTCTCTCTCTCTCTCTCTCTCTAAGTTTATGCTACACCTCTCAGCAGTTATTCGTTTTTTTTATCATAAAGTAATGCGCTCTCGCTCTCTCTCTCTAAGTTTATACGACACCTCACAGCAGTTATTCAGTTGATTTTTTTTTATAAAGCAATGCTCTGTCCCTCTCTCTCTCTCTGTCTCACATAGCAGGTGACAATACTTGGGCGCTGACGAAACCTGTCTTTCACGCTCCATCATCGTGAGTAAAAGCAGTTAAGAATGGACGCTCTGCGAAGATGTGTTTGTGTGGAAAAATACCATATTATATACATTATGTAGTTCTAATTCAACGGAAATAATAATAATAATAATAATAATAATAATAATAATAATAATAATAATAATAATAATAATAAATAATATACATGATCTCGTTTTTAGCAAATAAAATACGAATGCACGTACACACACACATATACTGTATACATATATATATATATATATATATATATATATATATATATATATATATATATATATATATATATATATATATATATATATATATATCTTAGCAGGTTTGAGAAAATTAAAACAGAATACGCATAAATAATAGTACAAATATTCCATGAAAACCATCAATAAAGGAGCCATTACAAAAAGTCTGCTTCTGAAGTGAGGCTGACAAAGCAGAAAGCACAGGAATACTGAAGAACGAGTGAAAGAAAGCAAATCTATAATATATATAAAAATAAAGACTGGCCACGTGCATATGCGTCTGTATGCATCTACAGTACTGTACGACACGTTATTGCAACATACACAATGTTACACTCAGTTATTATTATTATTATTATTATTATTATTATTATTATTATTATTATTATTATTATTATTATTATTATAGATGAAACCATTTCATATGGAAGAAGAAGAAGCCCACCAAAGGGGCCATTCACTTGAAATTCAAGAAGCTTCCAAAGAATATTGTGATGCCCGTCAGGGGAATAGAGAAGGTAAAGAGAAATACAGAGTGAAGAGAGCTCACTTATTAAAAAGAAAAAATAAATTGATAAGTAGATAAAAATGTCCTAAAATGCAAGGAAGGAGAAGAGCATTAGGGTGGGAATGCATTGCATCTTCGCTTGAACGTGTGCAGTTCCAGTTGCACCACACCCTCAGTAGGGTGGAGGCTGTTCCGCAGTCCTCCAACGGTGAGAGAGAGAGAGAGAGAGAGAGAGAGAGAGAGAGAGAGAGAGAGAGAGAGAGAGAGAGAGAGAGAGAGAACAAAAATACCAATGTATGACGACGGCAGAGGAGCCCAACATTACTTCGTAGACATTCTAAAATCTCCTAATATGAAATTTCATGCACCATTCAAGAATCCATGAGACCCATTTCTATGGAACCCTGGAGGACAACCTGGGAGAGAGACAGAATGATGTCATGGAAACTCGAAAGTCTGGAGGAGGAAGGAAGGAAGGAGGAGCCAGAGACAACGCTCTCTGCGCACGACGAAAACTATTCCAGTGTATAATGACCTCCATAACAAGAATGAGATCAGGCGATGAGTAAGCAATTAGGTCACCTGACGACCTCCGAGAATGAAACGGATAAGAAGCAATCGCTTCAATAAAACAAAAAAGGATTTCGAGGAATTAATGATAATGATGAGGGGAGCGACGGCTGAACAGTTATAAACAAGAGAGAGAGAGAGAGAGAGAGAGAGAGAGAGAGAGAGAGAGAGAGAGAGAGAGAGAGAATTTAATACCACGGGTACTTCCATATTTCCAGAAATAAATGCAGAGCAAAATCCGGTCATATGTCTTGCTTTGTGGTTATGTGTAAAATAATTAGTAATCAGTTGGATTACATCAACGATTATATGATTATTTAATAATTGTGTATTTATGTATAATGCTCCTGAATGATTTTATTTTAAGATGACACCCTGCAACTGGTTTTTTAACTGGAGTCTACTTTTACCGTGGACGACCATAAACATTGCGCCGCCAGTTACTCGTACAAATGAATCAGTCGGTCTTGCTCTGAAGTCGTGAGTTTGAAAACCATTGATTGATAGCACTGAGATTGAAGGTATAAATTTTAGTGTGGTGTATATAGTAAAACTTCCCTATAAGTAAATATTCGTACATAGGTTTTATTTAACAACTTCTGAAACTTATTACTGCATTTGTATGAATATGTATAGCCTATGCATACATGAACACCTTGTGGACTGATATGTTGATAAGTTTCAGATCATGCAACCTATTTAGTGCTAAATGTATTTTGTAGTTTATATGAAGGTGTATACTGCTCAAAACTCATGTGCTCACTTAAGCACTGTGTATGGAAGTGTATGCTTACATCCGTCATACTTATATTATTACTGTAATAATATTTAAAATTCGATCAAAACTGACGGCAGGTGACAGAGGAGGGAAGGGGTGACAGAGCTGCAACAAGAGAACGGCCCAAAGCGATTTGCAAAGTGTTAATGGATGTGATCAGGTATTGCAGCAACAATGAAATGGCATCATATCACCTTCTGGAATCAGCTCAAAGGGACTTATTAAACGACAAAGGAAATATTTATGTCAAATCGATCGCTTCTAAAATATTACGGAATCTGGAAATAAAACTAGTAAAAATGCTTCATAATGTTTTATAAACTTGTGCTGCTGTTGGGTGATTATTCAACCACTTTTCTATTATTGTCATGTAATATTTTGAATTAAGTTAAGAAAGGGATATTGTTGTACAAGTGCCTTTTTATCTTGCCAAATTTGTGTCACCCCTCAAAATGATCTTTCTCTTCTATGGGCACCCACTCCTCTCCTCTCCTGAGTCCTCTCCTTTCAGTACCTCGTGAGCTCGTGTCCGGAGTGGGTCTGAGTGAAGTGTTGTCTAAACGAATCACCTTTCGTGTTGTTCCCTTCAGTTGCACACATTTCGGGAGTCTCTCTCTCTCTCTCTCTCTCTCTCTCTCTCTCTCTCTCTCTCTCTCTCTCTCTCTCTCTCTCTCTCTCTGGATGGGACCTTACCCAGAAAAAGTAGAAGCTGTGCTGATGTTGCCAACCTCAGTCGTCAATCTTGCCAAGACTGAGCAAAAAGTTAGGGAAATTGGGAAAATCATCGGTGTTCATGGGCGACCACTGTTTCATTGCCCAGGAAAGGAAAGGGCCAAGCCTTATTTACCCCTTGCACCAGGGCCCAAAAAGACACATATTGACAACATCCAAAACCCAAACCGGAAGCTTATTGCAAGACAAGAGACTGCAAATCTGCAAACCCCTTGAAGGCCTCCTGAACCAGAATTGAATATCAGAACCCAATCTCTGAGGGAATGTGCTTGAATGCTTCCCTTGCAAGGTTTTTCGTGCCTGCTGAGAGCCTCTAAAGTCCTACGATCAAAGAAGGAAGCGTAGGACTGAAAGAGAATCCTCAGGAGAAAGCCTTCAATGTCCTACGACCAAAGAGAAGCATAGGACTGAAGGAGAGGCCTTTGGGGAGACGAGGCGTCCTTCACAGTACTGGGAACTGATCACGGTCCTGTGTACAGTAAGGAGGGATTGGGTACCTATGCCCTCAGGTACACTGCTGGTATATACCTCCAAGCAACCTGATTAGGGTATGGTAGAGGCTAGCCCTGGGTGCAATGGCCTTGGCGAACGTGTCTTGTTAGGCAGAAACATCAAGATGAACCAATTCATGCATTCAATACACCTTTTGGATATCAACCATCAAAATTCTATGGGACTTCGCCAATTCTGGATGCCACAACCGTACCTGAGTTTACAGCAGTCATTGAGCAGCTGAGGGGCAGGCTGTCTGCCCCGCAAGGGGCATCTCGGGTACTCAGATGAGGGCGTTCCCAAGGGCACTGAAGAAGACGTGTATGAAGAAGGGAATGGCGAATCGGCCTACAGGGTCAGAAGGTGAGGCGAATGTGATAAAAATCTTTTATTCATTTCATTTATTCAGATTAATAATCATAAGTCATGGCTTCTTTTTCAGTAAGTGGCTTGAAATTTATATATATATATATATATATATATATATATATATATATATATATATATATATATATATATATATATATATATATATATATATATATATATATATATATATATATATATATATATATATATACATACATACACAAACACAAATATTCCCTACCTTTCCTGAGAAGTTAAAATTAATGTTATTTTCCGTCAGGTTAACTGAATACCACCAAACGTAAGTAGACTATCTCTCTCTCTCTCTCTCTCTCTCTCTCTCTCTCTCTCTCTCTCTCTCTCTCTCTCTCTCTCTCTCTCTCTCTCTCTCTATGAAATACAGAAAAGGCGAAGCGAGAATAACGATGAAAAATGTATTTTCAACATAATGTAATTTTTGTTTTAGGGAAACTTAGTGAAACCTTTTTTTGGCGAAGATGTCATTTTGGAAGGGCAATTTTTCTCACATGCCAAGCGCTTTGTTGGCCGAATCGCTTGAGCTTCAGACTGTCATTCGATGGGCCGGAGTTCAATTACCGCGGCCGGCTGATGAAGAGTTAGAGGAATTTATTTCTGGTGATAGAAATTCATTTCTCGCTATAATGTGGTTCGGATTCCACAATAAGCTGTAGGTCCCGTTGCTAAGTAACCAATTGGTTCTTAGCCACGTAAAATAAGTCTAATCCTTCGGGCCAGCCTAGGAGAGCTGTTAATCAGCTCAGTCGTCTGGTAAAACTAAGGTATACTTACTCACATGCCACTTGTGATTGGGGAGAGAGAGAGAGAGAGAGAGAGAGGAGAGAGAGAGAGAGAGAGAGAGAGAGAGAGAGAGAGAGAGAGAGAGAGAGAGAGAGATCCTAATAAAAATATTCGGCCGA